>JAODAL010080285.1:0-12298 GCA_025379985.1 Phyllomedusa bahiana | reverse complement strand
GAAACCCCCAATTTGCGTACAAGGTAGCTATTGGCAAAAAACTGGGATGCACAGACACCAATAGAAGTGCAAAAACAAAAGGGACAATTTCACCTCAGGTGGGAGATCTACTGGCCACAAAGTGTTAAAAAAAATTGCTATTTCCATGTGAGTTCAGGACAGAAGAAACTAGGCTGCACATCATCAACCCCTTAGATTTCTTTACAAGTCTCTCTCTAACTAAATCAGAACTTAAATTATCTAGTCTAACTATATCCTAAGCTTCACAATTACAAGGATGGTTTTCTATATAAAAGAAGACCGTCTCTTTGAGCTGTGACAACAGTTATTGGGACAGGCAGTGAGACATATTGCTCTGTAGTAAGATCAGTGAGAAATGAGGCTGAACAGGAAATGGAGTCGCATACATAAAACGAGGTCATGTGATTTTTGCAATGAGATCCATACACCGCCCAATCATGACTTCGTACACCTAACTCACCCTGCTCTATGCTCTTCGCTGATTGGCTGACTGCCAAAATTACAGGAAGCGCTGAAAAGGGCGCGATTGTAAACGTGAAAACGATTATTCAAGTAAACTATCGCATCATCGCGAAACACCGATAAACGTAAAAACCGTGCCGATTTCAACTTTTTTCGATAGTATCGCTCATCCCTAGTCATGAGAGTTTAGTGCTATATGGTCATGATGTGGCGGCATTTGGTTGTGGTAGATTTATTGGTAATATTAGCCTTGAAATTCTAGTTTTATGTAGTGGTGTTTTTTGGAGACTGTACAACCATCATTTTGTTGCCTTACTATTCAGTACTTTATGTTATAGATTTTGATATATTTTTATTTATATAAAATGAATCATTTGGGGCGTGGGGCATATTTCTTTAGACCCTTTATGTTTACCACCAGTGTCCTACTGCAGTTAGGTGAGGGAGACTCTCCTAAGGTGTTGAAGACAGCGAGGCAAAGTGGGCCCCTAAAATCAACTTCTCTGGTGGGCACTAGGCACCACAGTTCCAAACTGCTTTTAACTATGTACTTATTTACATAAAATATGTTATTTTACATATATACATTCGTACAGACCACAGTAAAACCACTGTTGTGTTGCCACTGGTCTGCTAAAGAAAGCTGGATGTGTTTGGGTTTTGTTAGGGACATAGCCTGGTGTGGTCATGTCTTTGAGTGTGATCAATGACATTGCTGGGTCAAGTAGGTATAGCCTGATATGACTCTCTTAGCATTTGTTAAGTTTTAAGAGGAATGGTCACCCTCCCAGTCAGAGCTGCTAGAGCAGAGAGAGGTGGATCGCGGCCAAGGGAACCTTCTGAAAACAGGAAGGAGATTAGATCTGGTTTAACTCTGCAAGAAAGCAAAATAAGAACAGCAATGTATTTAGTAATAATTTTTGCATACCTTTGCCTATATGTTTAAAGCTGATAAATGTGGTGAGAATACCGCTTTAAAAACCTGTGTAAATTTCTCCAGGTGTTAGATTAACAGCCTCATTTTATTCTCTTACATATTAGTAACTGTTCTTAAATATACTCATCTACTGTTATACAGCATGAATAAAGTTTTAATGGAAAATCCAACATAAGGCTTTAAAGTACAATTTACAGTATTGTAGTCAAATGAACAATTTTCTTTTTGTCTTTAATTGTTGAACTAAGGAGCTCAGTCTGTTAGAATGCTCTTGTGTATTTATTTTAGATTTAAGACTACCACAATTTTCCTGTTGAATTGATAGACCTGCCTATGTCAGCAGTACCTTTTACATGTAGTGATTTAATACCTGTGCTCCAATTTAATTCCTACCATAGGGTACATTGTATATCCAGGATAAGCTTCACATGGATTTAGATTTAAGTAGCTGGATGCATATGGTGAAATGAGCCCTGATTTAAATGCCAGGGAACACTGTGTATGATTGTGGTGCAATTACATTTAGCACTAGGCAGAAAGAAGATCTTTGTGGAATATAAATGCAGAACTGCAAGTGTTATTTGTATCTTTAGGTCTATTGTAGTTGCCAAAATAAAGCAGTTTAATTCTTCTATAGATACATCCTATATAATAATATAGAATAATAACTGTCTTTGTTATGGAAATACAATATGCTGTTACTCAACAGATGTATTTAATTCTAACACTGGGGTAAAGGTTTTACTGTATCACAAAGACAATATTTAAAACACTTTCATTAAAAAAAAAATCTATCTACCTGTATTTATATCTATCTATCTATCTATCTATCTATCTATCTATCTATCTATCTATCTATCTATCTATCTATAAAAATATATGCATGTTGGCAAATATAGTCTAAAAGTGTTTGAAATGTTAGATTAAAAATGTTAATAGTTAAAAATGTTGCAATGTTTAAGAGTTATCATATTATAGTACATGCCTATTCCTAGCCATCTCCCGTTGTTGTTAGATACATTTAGTGGTAATAATAGTCCAAAAAACATAGGAGAGTCACACTAGAGGTCCTGCCGCTGTTGGAGCAGCACAGTACCATAAATGACTCTGATAGGTAAGTTTCTATATATACTCGAGTATAAGCCAACCAGAGTATAAACCGAGGCACCTAATTTTGCCACAAAAACACTGGGAAAACCTATGACTCAAGTATAAGCCTGGGGTGGAAAATTCAACGGCTACTGGTAAATTTTGAAAATAAAAATGGATGCCAAAAAAATTACATAGGCAGGTATAGGCAGTTTAATGTGCCCCATAGGCAGGTATAGGCAGTTTAACCCCTTAAGGACCCAGCCTGTTATGGCCTTCCTGACACAGCCATATTTTTGAAATCTGGCATGTGTCACTTTATGTGAGAATAACTTTTAGACATTTTTACCTATCCATGTGATTCAGAGAATGTTTTCTCGTGACACATTGTGCTTTAAGTTAGTAAGAAATTTTGATCCATACAATCCTTGCTTGTTTGTTGAAAAAAAATCAAAATTTCATGAAAATTTGGAAAATTGTCATTTTGAAAGTTCCAAAATTTCTGTGTGCAAAAAAGGGATAATTATTCACCAAAAAATATTTTATAACTAGAAATCTACCATATCCCTTACTATAGGTTGGCATCAATTTTTTTTTTTTTTTTAAGACATTAGAGGGCTTAGAAATTTATTAGTAATTTCTCAAATTTTCAAGAAAATTTGCTATATACAATTTTTTAGGGACCAGCCAGTTCTGACGTGGCTTTGAGGGACCTGCATGTTAGATACTCCCATAAATGACACCATCTAAGAAACTAGACCCCTTGAAGTATTTAGAACAGTGTTTAGGAAGTTTGATAACCCTTTAGGTATTTCACAGAAATTAAAACAAAGTGGAGGTGAAATTTCAAAATTTCACTATTCTTGCAGATTTTCAATATTTACCCAATTAATTCACTGGAATACGGTAAATGTGACTAGGTAAATGCAACATAATATCAATTCCCCCAGGTCTGACGTTTTAGAGATATCCCATATGTGGCCCTAGTGCATTATTTGGCTCAACAATAAGCCCCAGAATAGGAGGAGCACCTATGGACTCTGGGGTCTCATTTTAAATACGATTTTATTTGGGTGCCACTTCAGGTTGAGGACACCCTAAGGTGTTAAAAATTAATAAACACCCCAAAAAGGACCCCATATTGGGAACAAAAACCCATAAGGAATATGTCCCGGGGTGCAGTGAGTATATGGGACCCACAGGTGATTCACAATTTTTTTTTTAGTATTGGCTGTGAAAATTAAAAAAATTTTTTTCCAATAATCTGCAATTTTAGTTTAAAAAATGTTTATATTTACATGGAATCCTGGAAAAATAAACCCCAAAAATTTTGTTAGCACGTTCTTCCAAGTTTGGAATACCCTACATGTGAGTGTAAACTGCTGTTTTGGCGCATGGCAGGGTGTACAAGGGAGGGAGCACTATTTCGCTTTTGGAACGCAGATTTTGGTGGGTGCCATGTCACATTTGCAAAGCCCCCAAAGTAGCAGAACAGGTGAAACTTCCAGAAGTGGCCCCATTTTGGATTCAACACCCCTCAGGGATCTCATCTAGGGGTGTACTGTGCATTTTGGATGCACAGGTGTTCCATAGTTTTTTTTAGCATTGGGCCATGAAAATGGGGGGAAAAAACGCAGTTCGGTCATTGTTTTTTGGCTTTCAATTTTACAGCGTTCGCCGTGCAGTATAAATGACAGGATAACTTTACCATGGAGGTCGGTAAAGTTACATTGATATAGATTTTATATAGTTTTTTCTGTTTTATTACTTTTACACAATAGAAATATGTCTAAAAAATTGGTTTTTATGTTGTCCTATTCTGCCCAGCCCATAACTTTTTTATTTTGCAGTGTGCAGAGCTGTGTAAGGGCTTGTTTTTTGCGAGATGAGTTGATGTTTTTATTGGTACTATGGGTATTATGGGGTGTATGTGACGCTATGTTCACTTTTTATTAAGGTTTTTGTGAGATGTTTTGAACAAAATACAGCAATCTTGGTAGTGTTTTTTATTTTTATTTTTCATAGCGGTCACTGTACGGTATATATGACATGTAGCATTACTCAGCAGGTTGATATGATAACGCGATACCAAATTTGTATATTTTTTTTGTGTTTTTAAATGCTTTTATACAATAAAAACCATTTATTCAACCAGGAAAACATGTTTTTGCATCACCATAGTCTGAGAGTCATAGCTTTTTAATTTTTCTGTGTTTGGAGCCGTGTAGGGGCTTCTTTTTTGCAGGATGAGTTGACGTTTTTATTAGTATCATTTTTTGGGGGACAAGGCTTTTTGATCGCTTTTAAATCCATTTTTTGGAAGGCAGGGTGAAGAAAATACTGCAATCCTAGTAGTGTTTTTTATTTTTATTTTTAACAGCGCTCCCCGTGCAGTATCCATGATAAGTTAGCTTTACTCTTTGGGTCAATACGATTATGGCGATATCATGTTTATATAGTTTTTTTATGTTGCAGCACTTTAAAAAAAAAAAAGTGTTTTTAGTGTGTAAAACAATATTTATGCATCGCTGTCTTCTGAGAGCCATAATTTTTTTTATTTTTCCGTATACAGAGCTGTGTAAGAACTTTTTTTTTGCGGGATGAACTGAAGTTTTAATTGTTACAACTTTGGCATTTATAGGAGTTTTGATCGCTTTTTATTCCATTTATGTGCCCGCGGTATGAACAAAAATCTTAATAATGTGATTTGTTTTTTGTTTTTTTTTTTACGGCGTTCAGCGTACAGGTTAATTAGCATGATAGATTTATAGGGCAGATCGTTGCGCACGCGGTGATACCAAATATGGGTACTTTATTTATTTTTGATCTTTTTTGGGGCGATTGGCGTTTGTAAAGGGGAAAAGGGCGGTTTTACGTATTTTTATTTTATTTTTCGTTGTTTTGTGTTTTACATGTTTTTCACTTTTTTACTTTTTTTTTTTCTTTTTTACATTTTTTTTTTACTTTTCCCCATAGGGATTGAATGAGAGATCTTCAGACCCTCATTCAATAGGAATCAGTACATACTTGTTGCTATGACTGGGTTTCCCATGGCAACTGTCAGTCACGATGCCGGGCCCTGCCCCCAGGGCCGGCCAGGGATCGTGACGTCACAGACAACCCCGGGAAGGGATTTGTGCCCTCCGTGGGTGTCTGTCAGAAGGCAGGAGCCCGCAAGGATCGAGCGATCCGTGGCAGTTGCTGCCGCCGACAGAGATGCAGGAGGAGCGATCTCCTCCTTGTCTCCTTAGTTTTTTGCGACCCGATCGTTGCGATAATTTAAGGGTTAACCGCCCCCCCCCCCGGAGCGATCTCGGGTCGGGGCCGACGCCCGCGGGATGTCAACTGTAATATACAGCTGACACCCCGGCCGATTTGCGCAAACTCTGCTTTAGAGTTTGCGGATCCTCAGGACGTAATGCATCGTTCCAGGTGCTTTAACCCCCAAAACGACCTGGACGTATGCATACGTCTAAGGTCGTTAAGGAGTTAATGTACCCCATAGGCAGATATATGTCCCCTATAGGCAAGTAAAGGCAGTTTAATGTCCCCAATAGGCAGATATAGGCAGGTATATGTCCCCCATTGGCAGGTATAGGCAGGGTTTTTAAAAGAAAAGAAAAAGTACTCACCTTTCCCCGCTGCTCCGATGCACTCCGTCTTCTGGCACAGGCGGTGTGATGTCATCAGGATACTGGATACTCCAGATGGCCGCAAGTCTGCAGGTCCTATTGCGGAGCACGGATCGCTCGCTCTGTGCTCCACAACAGTGTCTTCAGCTGTATGTGCTCCCAGAAGAGTGGCATGCAGTTAAAGAGTTCCCTGCTGGCACCTAGACCATGGCAGCGCCCGGATGCTGACAGGTAACTCGAGATTATATAGTATATGGTTACTCTTAGAATACCCTAAAACTGTTACCCTAACTTAGAGTCAGGGTTACAGTTACGATTAGTATTAGGGATATGGTCAGAGAAAATACAGGTGAAACCAGAAGTTTACATACACAATATAAAAAGACACATATGCATGTTTTTCTCACTATATGACATGAAATCAGAATAAACCATATCCATTTTAGGTCAATTAGGATTGCCAAAATTATTTATGTTTGTCAAATGCCAGAATAATGAGAGAGAGAGAGAATTTTTGAGGCATTTTTATTACTTTCTGCGTAGTCAGAAGTTTCCATACATTTCAGTAGATTTGGAAGTGTTGCCCTTAAACTGTATGACTTGGGTCAAATGTTTTGGCTATCCTTCCACAAGCTTCTCACAATAGTTGGTAGGAATTTTGGCCCATCCCTCCTGACAGAACTGATGTTACTGAGCCATGTTCGTAGGTCACTGTGCTCGTACCTACCTTTTCAGCTTTGCCCATACATTTTCAACAGGATTGAGATCTTGGCTTTGTGATGGCCACTCCAAAACATTGACTTGGTTATCCTTAAGCCACTTTATAAAAAGATTGGCAGTATGTTTTGGATCATTGTCCATTTGGAAGACCCATTTCTACCCAAGCTTGAACTTCACGGTTCATATCTTGAGATGCTGGTTCAGCATTGCCACATAATCTTCTTTCATCATGATGCCATCTATTTTGTGAAGTGCACTAGTCCTTTATGCAGCAAAACAAATCCAAAACATGATACTGCCACCCCCATGTTTCACAGGTGGGTTGGTTTTCTTAGGCTTCCAAGCTTCTACCTTTTTCCTCGAAATGTAACGATGACCCATATGTCCAAACAGTTCAATTTTAGTTTTGTCAGACCACAGGACATGTCTCCAGAAATGTAGGTCTTTGTTCTGCATTTTCAAACATAAATCTGATTTTTATATGTTTCTTTTGGAGTAATGACTTCTTCCTGGCAGAGTGGCCTTTCAGCCCATGTTGATACAGTACTCATTTCAATGTGGATAATGACACAATCTTTTCAGCTTCCACCAGCATTTTCATAGGGTCTTTTGCTTTTTTTCTGGGATTGATATGCAAATGTCGGACCTAAGCACACTAATCTCTGAAACACAGAGCTCATCTCCTTCCTGAGCAATATGATGGCTTGACATTCCCATCTTGTTTGTACTTGTGTATAATTATTTGTGCAGATGAACAAGGCACTTTCAGGTATCTGGAAATTGCAACCAAGGAATAACCAGACTTGTGCAAATCCACAATTCTCTTCCTGATATCTTGACTGATTTCTTTAGACGTTCCCATGATGTTATATACAGAAGCAGTGTGGTTCTGGTGTGCATTTAACCCTTTAAGCCAAATGCCTGAAAAGTAGTTAACGACCAGAAATTTTTTTTAGTTTTTGCCCCCTTGCGTTTCAACAATTGTAACTTTTTTATTTTTTCAATGACGCAGTTGTATGAAGCCTCGTTTTATTCGAGACAAGTTTTACTTTATGGGGGAATAGTTTAAGTTCACTTATAAATAATTGCATATTTTTTTTTTCAATTTTTTTTGTTTTTTTTATACCATTCACATTTCACACTTACTAACTTGTTAGATTAATTCTACAGATTATTATGGTTGTGTGGATACCTAATATGTAGTTTTTTTTCTGTGTATAATATATGCACAATTATTATTTATTAAATATTTTTTTTCATTTTATTATTATTTTTTTTACACTGTTTATGTTTTTTACTTTTTTTAAAAAAAAAAAAATCCATTGAAGGGAGAACTGTGTTGCTTTTTTTTTCTCCAATTAGTAATTTATTAGCATATTCATATGTCAGTCTGACACAGGCAGTGGTCAGGGCAGCACACAGTCTGCCCTGATCATTGGCTTGTTACACAGACAGCCCTGGGGCTATTCTAGGTCTCCAGGGCTGTCTGTGTAGTCATTCCCCGGGCTCTGTAGGGTCACCGGCTGTCCCGATCACCCGACAGAGCAGGGAAACCCTTTCCTTGCGCTGCGGTGATGAACTGTGGCAATCAAAGGGTTAAAGCACCGGGGGGTGGGGTGGAGGTTTCCCCCGCTCCCCAGTAATTGCAGGAGCTGTGCTGGTAACAGGGCTGTCTACTACAGCCCCGTTCTCAGCGCAGCTGCAGTGCCGGGCTCCACAAACTCCGATGTCTGCAGCGATGTCAAAAGACGTCGCTGCATACGAACAGCCTAAAATGCCCGACATCAAATAATGGTGGGCAGTCGTTAAGGAGTTAAAATACATCCATAGGTGTGACTCTAATTAACTCAAATGTTGCCAATAAATCAGAAGTTTCCAAAGACCTGACATCTTCACATGGGCTGTCCCAAATTGTTTAAAGGCATAGTAATCCTAGTGCATGTAAACTTTTGACTTTGCAGAAAGTAATACAAATGCCTTACAAAATTATCTTTCTCATATTATTCTGGCATTTGGCAAATATAAATAATTTTGGTAATCCTAATTGACCTAAAATGGGGAAGGATTTTCTGATTTCATGTCGGATAGTGAGAAAAACACGCATATGCAAACTACTGGTTTCAACTGTATATAAGTTTGGGTCATCCTGAAACTAAATTTTTTCACAAGTTCAGTCAAACTGGTATCAAAGAATAACAGGACCCTATTTGAGCAACACTAATCTTCACGATATTGGAAAATAAACCCATAATAAGCTAATATCAGAGAAATGTGCACAAATCTTCCCGATGTTTCCCAAAAATAGCAAAATGGAGCCTCCCCTCCCCAAATTAAAGATGTAAAAGAGGGACAGTTGCACAGGGTGCACATAGCAGACTGTGCTGTGTTTTCAGGTGTAAAACCTATCCTTGAATGTTTCAGTCTCAGTCTTCCTATTACACAGCTATATATGCCACTTATAAGACAATAGAGGATGAAATATAAATCTTTTTTAGATATAAAATAAAAGGAATCTCATCTCACTAAATGAAATTTCATCTGTTTTCAATAGTTATAGATTTAGATTTTTCCTCAATTCAATATTACATAACTCACAATAGTCACCAGTAGTGTTGCTGAAATGGAACGAAACCAAAGTTTTTTTTTAAACCGCATCATTATCTCTAACCATAACTGTTGCTGTAACCCTAGTTAGGGATTTTAGGGGGTTAACTTACCAATCCATCATTGTGATATGCCTTTTGCCATCTTATTTCCGATCTAACATAATTTCCAATATTACTTTCAGGTAGTTCTCGATAGACCCAGTGACATGGTAACTAGAAGGGATGTTGGTTGCAATATCTGACATCCTTAACATTGGGCTATGTTAAAATAATTGATAAAACAAAGAAAAGATACCAGTTCACATTGTTAGAAATAATGGAAGTACGGACCAGTGCCAAAATCAACCACTGATATAATCACAAAAAAGACAAAAGAGTTGGTCAAGCTTCCCTTAACACTTAGCAGTTTATTGTATCAAAAAAAAAAATAAATAAATATATATATATATGTATTTTATATATATTTATATATATATTATTATATACATACATACATATAATATTATTTTATTATATAAAATAAAACAGCGGCGCAAATAGCAAGACAATAGGGAGGAGCGAAACGATTTTGATGAAGTGGAATTTGTTTCGAATTTAAGGAAAAAATTTTTTCTAAACTAAGCTGAATTTCCTGGCGATTCATGGTAACGAATCGTCTCTTTTTCCAAAATGGCCGCGAGCACATGGTGTGACATGGAGCAAAGAACTATGAGAGAAAGAAAGGAACACCCTCAATGCCATGACATACAGAGAATCAGCAGCCAGCCACCTTCTGTGATGTCACAGCCCTATAAAATGCCAGCCATTTTACATTCTGCTACTTGCCACAGGTCTCTTAGTTTAAATGGATCTCTCTACGCAAAAACTAGTTGCACTCTGTGCCATATACTTCCAATTTTATAGTTACTGGGGTGAAATACCTTTCAACAACACAGTGTTTGTGTGTGTCATATACACACACATGTTCCTGAACCAGCATTTTTTTTATTTTGGGATATTGCTCTTTGTGCCAAAGAGTTTCCTTTTTCACTTATTGTGGTGAACTATCTTTGAAATACAGTGAGTGTATTTCTCACATACACACATCTCCATTACAGCCAGTTCAGTCTTTTGGGATATTGTTCTCTGCGCCAAAGAGTTACTTTTTTGACACTTTACTATTCTGGTGAAGAGCCAGAAGTCATCTCTCTGCTGGATGGTGACTACTAGTCAGTTTTGACCACGTAACTGCCCAGATAAGTGAAGTGTGAAGCGATTCTAAGAGTGGCGCTTGTGTCCTGCGTGTCATACTAAATCACAGCATTGTTTATACCAAACCACGCTCCCTATGCATTTTTGAGAATGGCACAATGTTCTGCAACACCCTGCAGGCTCTCTGCAGCCAGGAAATAGCTGTTTTTAACTCAATTCATCGCAAATAAATTCGTAACGAAACTAATTTTTGGGACAAATTCAGTGAATTGGCCGAATCGAATTTTTGAGAAATTTGCTCATCTCTACAAGACACACAGGACACAAAAACATGCTCTTTTGCATTTCAGGCTGCAAAATCAGCCCTTTATCATCTAAACTTTATGATTAAGGGTTGAATTTGCAGCCTGAAACACATAAGAGCGTGTTTTTATGTCCTGTGTGTGTCTTGCTCTTTGCTCAGCTTTTATATATATATTTTTGATACAATAAACTGCTAAGTTTTAAGGGAAGCAGGACCAACTCTTTTGTCTTTTTTGCAATGCTAAATAATGGGAGTGACATCTGACATCACTTTGTGTTACAATAACATTGGGTCTGTGGTGAAACAACCAGAAGAATGTCGGACTGAAAGTTAGATTGCAACAGGAATGTTAGGTCTGTAAGTTAATCCCCTTATTCATCCCTAACTTCGGGTTCTGGTTAAGGTTGAATTTTTTTCGGGCTGACCCAAACATAAGAGGTCAGATTTGGATTAAATTTGACTTTGAACAGAATCTGAATCACAACACAACATCATTAACCTTTATAATGCCAGTTTAATAATGGTCTTCAAAGTGCCAGACATAGTTATGCTTTTAGTGCCAGCGGTATAATAAAACACAATGCAATAATCTGTTCCGTGCCACATTTATCACCCTCTTCCACTATCCTCAAACAAAGTTACATGTGAGTTTGTTATTACTATCGGCAACCTTTGGTACGTACAACTCTGAGCTTAACTTCGAAACACAATACATATCTGTCAAAATGCTGCCCACCTACAGACAGTGATGGGATGTATCAAGCCAAGAGAAAAGGTGAGGAAGGACACATCTGTAATTCTCAACATCCAAGTAGTGTTGAGCGATTTTTATCGACAAAGTTGAAATCGGCAAGGTTTTTATGGTGATCGGAAATTTCCAGATCATGCGTAATTAAGGTTAAAATCTGTGCTTTATTATTAAGATCGCGCCTTTTTCGGCGCTTCCTGTAATTTTGGCGGCCCGCAAATCAGATTACAGAATAGAGCAGGGTGAGATGTGTGTGGGGACGTCATGACTGGGATGTGTATGGTTGTGATTGGCTGGAAAAATCACATGACCTCGTTTTACATAGAAACAGGTTTCCTGTTTCGCCTCTAGTGTCTCTCAGCGTCTCATAGGGATAGGACCTGCGCTCTGCCTGTGGCCCAAAAAAGCTCAGCGAAATTAGTCTATTTCTGCACAGAGGAAACCTCTACTATTCGCTGTGATCCTTCAAATTTTGTTTGATTAGAGATTTGAAGATTTTATGTAGTTAGCTAGAGAATTTTAATGCAGCATCAACCGCTTTAAATTCACGGCGGTGGGGCGGGGGGGCCGCGGGGCGAACCAGGGCAA
>JAODAL010080284.1:0-12298 GCA_025379985.1 Phyllomedusa bahiana | reverse complement strand
TTACCCCTTTATTCTTGTAGTTGACTAATATACAAATATTTCGCGCTGAAGTCTGGGTTTAACAAATAGTAGTTGAGTAAAACTAATGGTATGAGTGTCAAATTAATTGTATTCCTTTGTTTATCACAACAAATTAATGGAAGAGTTAACTATTTTAATCTTGTCAAAGTCTACTACTACTGAAAAACCAAAAGACATAGGTTGTACTGAAATGAATCCAAATACCTAACTTTCCTTATGCCATACACACACAAGTGTGGCACAGGCCATCATATTAAGAGGGATAGTTACTTATGCATGTTTCCCTCTCGAGTAAAATCTATGGGAATTACACCACCAGCCAAGCCAGCAACTCTTGTATACTCTTTTATACTTTGAAAGAGAGAGCCACAAAAACATGGCCACCTTTCCATTTCTCCTTGACCAGATGGGAGCGTCATTTCACTGAGATATGGGGATCCCAAAAGTTATCAGCATATATAAATAGCAACCTAACAATTTCTCCCAACCACAACTCATCTCTGTTTGTTGTTACACATATTTGGCTCCTCACTTATACAGCACATCTCCACTTTCCCATGTAGAACAAATGCTCCATATTGCTGCACCCACTTATGTCAGCATGTTGGTCCTCATCATATAATGATATACTGTTCATATTTATATTGTTTTGCCATATTGTCCTAAAATATAATAGCCGCACATAAATAATGCCCCCGGAATTAATAGTGGCATGTGTACAGTGTCCCTCAAAATATTGTAATATTTATAGTGCCTCTAACAATAGTGTCATGGTTTTTAGTGAATGATAATGTCAATCATAAGTGATAACTCATAGCCCCGGTTCACACGGCTTATTCAAGCCGGACTTGCGAGCCGGCCCCATAGACTTCCATTATCCACGGCGCGTATTGCGCCTGGATAATGTGCAAGTGACTTTCTCCCCGCCCGGCGGATTCGCCGAGCTGAGAGGAGCAACGGAATCCATAGTTCTCTATGAGAACGGTGGATTACCGTAATTACTGCGACGGATTGGCACCGTACTGCAGCGCAAATCCAGCGCGCAGCACGGCGCCAATCCGCGCCAAAATAAGCCGTGTGAACGGCCCCATACAGATAAAAAGATATAGGATAATTTTTACACTTTAAGGCTTCATGCATAAGGTTATGCTCTCTACAATAACCCATATAAAGTGCAATAAATGCACTGTAGGTCCGTGATATGACTACATAGGCCCATTTTCTGAACCATGAGAAGAACATCTGTGTCACTTTATCATGTGGAAGTACAGTGTAGCCAGTAGGTTTTGATGGACACTTTGTTGGGATGAACATGGTTCCCTAAAGTGACCATGACTATGTGCCTTTATGTAAAAAGAGAAGTAATAAAATTAGCTTCAAAACAGCACAGTAAAAAAAATCTATATTGCTTTGGAAACTATTCTGTCACAGCTAATTTTGGTGTAATGCAAAAAGAAGTAGATAACATCATTTTTACATAATATAACATTAGTTTGATTAATGCTGAACTGTACTATATACACTCACCGGCCACTTTATTAGGTACACCATGCTAGTAACGGGTTGGACCCCCCTTTTGCCTTCAGAACTGCCTCAATTCATCGTGGCATAGATTCAACAAGGTGTTGCAACGATGCTCAATTGGTACCAAGGGGCCCAAAGAGTGCCAAGAAAATATTCCCACACCATGACAACCACCACCACCAGCCTGAACCGTTGATACAAGGCAGGATGGAATCCATGCTTTCATGTTGTTGACGCCAAATTCTGACCCTACCATCCGAATGTCGCAGCAGAAATCGAGACTCATCAGACCAGGCAACGTTTTTCCAATCTTCTACTGTCCAATTTCGATGAGCTTGGGCAAATTGGAGCCTCAGTTTCCTGTTCTTAGCTGAAAGGAGTGGCACCCGGTGTGGTCTTCTGCTGCTGTTAGCCCATCTGCCTCAAAGTTTGCCGTACTGTGCATTCAGAGATGCTCTTCTGCCTACCTTGGTTGTAACGGGTGGCTATTTGAGTCACTGTTGCCTTTCTATCAGCTCGAACCAGTCTGCCCATTCTCCTTTGACCTCTGGCATCAACAAGGCATTTCCGCCCACAGGACTGCCGCTCACTGGATGTTTTTTTTTTTTCGGACCATTCTCTGTCAACCCTAGAGATGGTTGTGCGTGAAAATCCCAGGAGATCAGCAGTTTCTGAAATACTCAGACCAGCCCTTCTGGCACCAACAACCATGCCACGTTCAAAGGCACTCAAATCACCTTTCTTCCCCATACTGATGCTCGGTTTGAACTGCAGGAGATTGTCTTGACCATGTCTACATGCCTAAATGCACTGAGTTGCCGCCATGTGATTGGCTGATTAGAAATTAAGTGTTAACGAGCAGTTGGACAGGTGTACCTAATAAAGTGGCCGGTGAGTGTATATTATGTCAAGTTAGACCATTTCTTTTTGTATTCCTAATTATCATATTTCAAAGATCATATTGGAATGATTCTCTATTTACACAACTAAGTTGCTTAGCAACTGTTTCAAACCCATTGTATCTAAAAAAAAAAAAAAAAAGATTTGTTTTTTATGTACTTGAATAGAAAAATAAGACAAACCTGTTTATAAAAGATTGCAGGTGGATGCACAGTACTTACTAAAAGACACTCAACAATCCATATTAGAAAAGACAAAAGGCCTCTTATATTCAACCTTCATGTTCTAAATACATATATAATAAGCAAACATTTTATCTAAAGTGTATATAAAAGGTATTTGGGTCACATTTTTGCCTATTAAATAAGGAAATGTTTGCTTAGATGCAAAACTCTTATGAATGTGTGCATCAGCAATATTATTTTGGTGCACAATTGCTTCCTCCATTTATTTCCTTTTTTCTAACTAGATTTTTATGCTTTGCAGAATTCCTGGAGTTTATGAAAGGAGTGGAATAACCGGAAGAAAGGAATTCACCATTCAATTTTATTTAACAGAGAATTTAATGAAACTATAGCAATATTGACTATCTCTCCTTTATTAAAGCATTGCTTCACTTTCAATGACATTTGCCATTAAACCTTTGTCAGGTGACCCTTAGCAAGATATCTGTCCCTTCTTCTTTTAAGCAACGTTCACAAATGTCATCAGTATTTTCATGCAAAACAGGAATAGAGTAATGTACATTACTGTATTGATCTGTATTATATCTATTTGTATTGTGACATTCAGAAAACTCATTGAGCCTAGACTGCACCACTATATAAAGTCATGGCATGCTCCATACTGTGGTATAATCCAATGGGAGAATATGGTGCTATACAGAGCAGTCCGGCATTCCGGATCTAAACATTTTCTGTACCTACTGTTTATATATAGTTAAGGAAATTATTATGTGATCCCTTGCTGATTGTGTAAGTTGCCCACTGACAAAGTCATGAACAGTCTATAATTTTAAGGGTAGGTTAATTTTAACATTGAGAGATAGAATATTAAAATTAAAATCCAGAAAATTACATTGTATAAATTATATAAATTAATTTGCATTTTGCAGTATTTTATCCCTCTGCAAACAAGACTTAATATTTGGTGGCAAAACTTTTTTCTAGTTGATGATGAGGTTTGCTCACATCAGGAGGGCTTTTTGTCCACTCCTCTTTGCAGATCATCTCTAAATCATTAAGATTTTGAGGCTGTCGCTTGGCAACTCAGAGCTTCAATTCCTCCTTAAGTTTTCTATGGGATTAAGGTCTGGAGAATAGGTAGGTCACTCTATGACCTTAATGTGCTTCTTTTTGAGCCACTCCTTTGTTGTCTTGGCTATGTTTTGGGTCTTGGTCTTGCTGGAAGATCCAGTCACAACCCATTTTTAATGTCCTGGCAGAGGGAAGGAGGTTTTCACTCAGGATTTTACAGTATATGGCTCCATTCATTCTCCCATTGATGCACTGAAGTAGTCCTGTGCCCTTAGCAGAGGAACACCCCCAAAACATAATGTTTCCACCTCCATACTTGACAGTGGGGACGGTGTTCTTTGGGTCATAGGCAGCTCTTCCTTCAAACACGGCGAGTTGAGTTAATGCCAAAGAGCTCAATTTTTGTCTCATCTGACCACAGCACCTTGTCCCAATCACTCACATAAACATCCAGGTGTTCATTGGCAAACTTCAGACCAGCCTGCACATGTGCCTTCTTGAGTAGGGCGACCTAGCAGGCACTGCAGGATTTTAAACCGTTACAGTGTCATGTGTTACCAATGGTTCTCTTGGTGACTTTGGTCCCAGCTGCCTTAAGATCATTAACAAGTTCCCCCCCCTTGTAGTTTTAGGCTGATCTCTCACGTTCCTCATGATCAAGGATACCTCACGAGATGAAATTTTTTGGGGGTGCCCCGTTGATGTCAAATTTTTCCATTTTGTATTTTTTTCCTTTTTCTTACTCTTGCACCCCCCATTTGGGTTCCTTTTTCCCCCAGTGTCTTACTTAGGGTTTTTTTTAGCCCATTCCAGCTTTATGCAGGTTTAGGATCTTGTCCCTGACATCCTTAAAAGTCTTTGGTCTTGTCCATGTTTTTTAGAAGTTAGAGTCTGAATTTTTTTAAATTTGAGTCTTGTGGACAGGAGTTTTTAAAAAAAGGTTTGTTTAAAGACAGCTGTCTGTAATGCAGGAAAACTTTTGGAGATTAAAGGGTTTCTGTAGTACCCAAAGAACTTTTAAATTTTTTGGGTAGACGATCAAATTTTAATTTTTCCCCAGAAAATTGAAAAATACTTTTATAAAATTTCTACAGTTTTGATTTTCGGGATTTTTTTTTTTGGATATTCTATCTCTCAAATTTAAAAAATTAACTTCCTTTAAAAATTTTTGGGACTTTTCATTAGTGTTGAGCGATTAACGTTGGAAATCGCATCGGTCGTGGTCAATGGGGGGGCCCAAATTATCGAAAAAAATATTCAAAATGGTCGATGATAGATTATGATGGGAGACCATTAAAGTTAGGGGAAAGGGGGCCAACAACCCCCTTCATTCTTACACCCAAACGGGCTGGAGAAGCTGGGAATTAACACCCACAAAAAGTCAAATGGTTTGTGTTTAATCTTAGGAAACACACTTAGGTTATAAAAGCCACAAAAAAAAAAATTCACAAAACCCATTCACAAACCCGGGTCTTGCACCACAGCATGCCCCTTAAAACCTCCCTGACCCAAAAATTTTTAAAAAGTCCCCAAAAGGGCCCCAGTATGTTTGAACCATCATTTTACTTAATTTTGGGAAAATTGAATATCCCTGTCCGGGAAACGCAGCAGGGCCCCCAAAACCTCCCATAAACCCAGGATTAAAAAGTCCCGGGAAAAATTTGGAGTTTTTTAAACCCAAACCAAATTTTATTTTCACTGGACATTGATTTCCTTTTCCTGGGCCACGCTTGAGCCCCAAACCCGGGCATGCCCCAGTTTAAAAAAGTCCCGGGGAAAAAGGGGAATCTTTAAACCACCTTTTTTAGTTTCATGGACATTACATCCCTGTCCTGGGCCAAAGCATGACCCCCCAACCTACAGGGACCCCAGTTTAAAAAGTGCAAAAAAAAGGGAAAAGTCTTTCAACCCCCATTTTGGGTTGAACAGGACTTTTGGGACTTACCTGTCCTGGGCCACGCATAAACCCCCCAAAACCGCATGACCCCAGATTAAAAAAGTCCCGGGAAAAAGGATTAAATTTTGAAACCAAAAATTTTTGGGTTTCCCTGGACATTGTTTCCTGCCTGGGCCCGTATGAGCCCCAAACCTGCATGCCCCCCAGTTTAAAAAAAGTCCCGGGGAAAAAGGGAAGTCTTTAAAACCCCCAATTTTTAGTAAAAATGGAATTTAAACCATTCCTGTTTGGTACCACAGTATGCCCAAATTAAAAAAACCATGTCTGACCCACAATTAAAAAAGTGCAAGAAAAAGGAGTCTTTCACCACCATTTTAGTTGAATTGGCATTAACTAAAACCTGTCCTGGCCCGAAAGTGATGCCCTTTAAAACCTTTCTGCCCCCAAAAATTTAAAAAAAGTCCCGGGGAAAAAGGAGTCTTTTAAACCCACCTTTTTTAGTGAACTGGACATTAAATATATTGCCCTGGCCCCCACCCATGACCCCCAAAAACCTCCCATGACCCCAGATTAAAAAGTGGGGAAAAAAGGAAAGTCTTTCAACCCTCCATTTTATTTTTCACTGGACATATACGCCCCTTTGCCCGGGGTTAGGCTTCCCCCGTATAAAGTGGGGGCCCAATGAGTTCATTTGGGAAAATTTTACTGGTGGTTAACGCCCCTTTTTCCCCAGGTGCCCTTTTGCTTGGCTTTTTCTTTTCTCATTTTACTAAAACGTGCTGGGGGAAAATTGTCTCTGTACTTTGTTCTTGTCCGGCCCCATATTCCAAAACTCCATGTCCCCCTGGTAATTTTTTTTCCTTACCCCCCTTGGTACAATTCGGGAAATTTTTTTTTAAAGCTATTTTGTACAGGGCAAGTTTTTTAGTTTTTTTAATTCTAGAAAACCATTTTTAAAATAGGATGGAATCCCCCCCATGTCTTTGTTTCTTTTTTTTGTATTAAATTGGGGTTTTTTAAAAAACAGGGGTTTTATAAACTATGTTTTAAAAATTCTTTCAAAAAAAAAGTCATTTTGGGAATTTTTTGTCCATTAAAAAGTGTTTCCCACCTATTCCTGTTTTGACGCACCCTCACCCTTGAGCCCCTTTGGCCAAATTTTTGAAGAAAAAAAATGTTTTGTTTTAAAAACCTTTTTTTTTTAAAAAGGACCTTTGTATAGCTGCATGGCCAAAAGCCAAAAAAGCCCCCAAAAAATTTAAAGCATGGGCCCCCTTTAGCCACTTTGGGCAATTGTGTAAAAACAAAAATTTTCTTTTGAAAAAACATTTTTTTTTTAAAAAGGCCTGTAGTATAAACTGCATGGGCACGCAAAAAGCCCCCAAAAAAATTTTAAAGCATGAAACCCCTTTTGGGGCCCCTTTGGGCAATTTTGAAGGAAAAAAATGTCTGTTAGAACAATTTTTTTTTTTAATATGGGCCCGTAGTTAGCTGATTTTCACAGCAAAATGGCCCCCCAAAAATTTAAAAACATTTAAACCCCGGGGCCACCTTTTGGGGGCAATTGTTTAAGAAAAAATGTCTGTTAGAAAAACAATTTTTTTTTAAAAAGGGGCCTGTAGTATTGGGTGCATTTCAAAGCAAAACCCCCAAAAGAAACCCAAAAAAAATTTTAAAAATGGGCTTTTCAGCCAATTTTTAAAAAATTTTGAGGGAGGGAAAAGCACTTAGAAAACCACCTTTCTGTTCCAAAAGGGCCTTTTTATTGCTTATTCCCCCACAGAACATGACCCCCAAAAAAAATTTTTAAAATTTTGGGGCTTTTTTCAGCCACTATTAAAAATTTTTGAGGGGAAATGCCCCTTAAAAACCACATTTCTGTTTAAAGGACCCCTAATTATAGCTGTTTCCTAAAAGCAAAATGACCTCAAAACCCTTTTCCCAAGGGGAAAATTTTTTAAAGTAAAGTGGGGTAAATGAAAAACGTTTTTGTCATGAAAAAAATTTCTGTTTTTTTACAGTTTCCTCCAGCAAAAAAACCCGAAAATGAAAAATGTTGGGAAAAGAGAAAAAAATTGAGTAAAAAAATGAAAACCCTTTTTTAAAAAAAAAGTTTTTTTAAGGGGACCAAATTTTGTTTTAAAAAGGAAGGGGAAGGTAGACCCGGGAAAATAATCCGTGACCTCGGCAAATTTTGGGGCCACAAAATTTAAAGTCCATGCCAGATTATTTTTTGTTTAAGTTAAAAAGGGTCCACTTAAACTGTGGGAAAGCCGGATGCGTTTGTCTGTTAAAGGGGCTCCTCCCGCTGTGTGAAGGTCCCCTCAGGGTATGACGCTGGTGCTGGGCAGGACAACCCCTCTATGGCGTGGCGAGTTTTAGCTCGGGGCCCTTCGTCCATTTTGGATACCCAAAGTCTATTGGGTGGAACAAAATACAAAAAACTTTGGTGTTGGGGCGCGATAGTCGGGGCCCATGTTTTTAAGCTTTTCTCTGGGGGTTTTTTTGGGTTTTTTTCCCTGCATTGCAGGGGTTGGTGAAGTGGGGAAATAAAAATTTTCCAGAGGTCCCACCCATTAAAGGGTTTGCCACCTTGCCTGCTGCTGTTTTTCTTTCCCCCTTTGGCTGCTTGGCCCCTCTATGCTGTCACGTCGCTGTTTTTGTTCCCCGTGAATTTGGGGAAAGGGGAAGCAGAAACAACAGATGGTTTTTTTTTCAGTTTATCTTTGAGCAAAGGGCTCCTTTCCGAATTTTTTCTTATTTGGGGGGGTGGAAAGGAAAGTGCTTTAGTTTTGTTTTGTTTCCGGGGATCCAGGAGGGTGGCCACCCCTAAAAATTTTTTTCATTTTTATGGCCTTAATGCAAGGATCCCTGGTTTGGGGGGAAAAGGGGCATCCATCACTCTTTTGAGAGATGGAGCCCTTTATTTCCCCAAGCCCCTGGGTTGAGGGGCACTAGCAAATGATTTTTCCTCATCTTCCTCCTCCGCCTCAAATTTTGCGCCAAACCCCTTTTTCCAAAAGGGAGGGGGCGTCGTTTAAAAGTCGGTGTCTAGGGAAAAACCTTTTCCCCCCCTCCCCCCGCTTTTCCCCCGGCACAGGGTTCAACACAGCCCCGACTTGCATGAGTGATGCACCCCGAAAAGTGATGCGCCAAAATTTCACTAGTCCCGGACCCCGAAAAACCCCTGCCTAATGAAAACCCATGAAATTGTGAAACTTTTGGGCCCTTTTGGATTTGCGGAGGAAA
Organism: Phyllomedusa bahiana; assembly: GCA_025379985.1. Taxonomy (NCBI): domain Eukaryota; kingdom Metazoa; phylum Chordata; class Amphibia; order Anura; family Hylidae; genus Phyllomedusa; species Phyllomedusa bahiana. The sequence continues at coordinate 3,451 of JAODAL010080284.1, read as the reverse complement.
GGCTCCGTGTCCCCAAAACTGTGGGCCGTCTCCCCCTCCGTCGGGTGGCGGGGGAAAATGTTGTTTAAAAGGGGTCCAACGAGGGGTTTCCCGGGAAATAAGGGTCACCCCAATGCTCTGCTGACAAAGGGGATTGTCCCGGGCCCCAATTTTTTTTTGGTGGTTCTTCAAAAAAAATGGGGAAAGGGTGGTGCAGAGCTCTTTCCCCCTGCCCCCCTCTCGGTGGGTCAACACCCCCGGGGCCGCCCGCTGCTTGTCAGGCCATGTGTACTTCGTTTTGTGTAATTTGGGATTTCCTGCTGCCAAAAATTTTTGGGCCCTGTGGAGGGGGAATTCCCGCATGTTTCCACGGGCAAAAATGAGAAAGGGGTTTTATGGGGAGGGCCCAGTGACGCTTTCAACGCAGCCAGGCGGGACGAAAAAAGGGGTGCGAATGGCGGAAGTGCCCAAACTTAAACTTCGAGCCTTTTCAGAAAGGGAGTCCAAAAACCCGGGTTTGCTCTTTAGGGAAATTTCTGGGGCGAAAGGTTTTTAGACATGTGCCAGGCAAGGGATTGTCCCAGCCCAAAGATCTTTTAAAGGGCGGCCAGCAGATTTCCCCCCACGTTAAAACGCACACCCCTTGCCCCGGAACCCAAAGGGTTTTTGTTTTCCCCCCCCGTGCTTGGTTTGTTTTGGGGGGGAGCGTCCACAGCTCCTGCCCCCGTGTTTTGGGGGGGTCTCCCAAAACAGATTAATTTCACCCCGGCCTGGTTTTTTTCTGGGCAAGTTTATTTCCACCAGAGGACCTTTGGGGGGAAAAAAACCCTGCAAAAATCCCTGCGGTTTTTAAGAGCGTGCGGGCCCAGCCCGGAGCCACCGTCACCCCCTGAGAAACCCTCCCCCCCAGCTCACAATTGAGCTGTCAAAAGACATTTTTAGCGGATTTGGCCGTGCCCTTTTTGTCCCTGTTTTCGGTGGTCCCCCTGGACTTTTCCGGCCCCAAATTTCAGGGCAACGCGCTTTAAAAATTTTTGGGTGACAGTGGCTGGCCCGGGGCAGGGAGGGTTTTCTGGCAAAGAAAAGCCGCTGGGGTTTGGTATTGGGGGCAGGCAAAGGGGATGTTTTGGCGGAACCCCTTTGTGTCCCCCAGACGGAAAAAGGCAACATTTCCAAGGCCAAAAAACCTGTCAATGCCGACATTTCAGGCTTTTTGGGTTTGGGATGGTTTGGGTTTAAAATGTTTTTTGCTTTCCCAACCTTGGGGAAAACCCGGGAAAGGGTGGCTGTTTTACTGGCGCTTCGGAATTTTCAGGTCATCAAACTGGCGGGGGAGAAGGGGTTGGATTGGGGGCTTGGTGGTGCTGGGGGGTACTCGGTGACGGTGAAGGCTGAAACGGAGGTTGGGTCCCCGTTTATGCTCTGAGGGGACATGGGCAGTGGGAAGCTTTGGGGGGTGGCGGAGGAGGAAAGGGGGAGACAGAGGGTGTGACAGTGGTTGTAGGCCCGGCGTTGGTTTTGGCCCTTTTTTTGGCCCAAATGTTTCCTCCATTTCAAAATCAAAGCAAATTGCTGCTGTGAAATAAAAACTTTTTGGTTTGGGGGTTAAAAAAACCCAAGGTTCTTGCCCCTACCCTTTTTTGGGTTTTCGGGAAAGGCGGCATATGGAAAATCGTGGGTGAATCAGGGGGCTTGCTCAAAAAAGGCCCAGGCTTTAGAGGTCCCGGACCTTTTTGACGGCGGGTAAGCGAGGAGCGGGGTTTGAGGCCCTTTTGGCTGGCGGCAGAATAATCAGCGGACTTTTTGCGAACCCCCCTTAAAACCTTTTTTAGGCGGGGAAAAAGTACTGACATTTCCCCCTCGTTTTTTCCCCCCCGTCCCGTGATGAAGCGCTCGCAAGCCCAAAAACTGCTGAAAAGGACCACGTTGGTTCCCCCAATGTGTCTTTTTCATTTATCAAAAACCCCAGGTTGGGCCCTTTGTGTCCCGATATTCTGATCCAGGGAGCTTTCGGGCTTCAAGCAAGGGGGACTTTCAAGCCGTTGCCCCGGGATTTTTTTCCGATTGACCGGCTTCCTTCTCCTCCCCTGTTTGGGATCAGTAACTGGGCGTCGGCAGAGAAAACATTCCCCTTTGGCCTCTTGTCCCTTTTAAAATGCCTTTTTGACCCCCAACCCCCCATTTTTTTCATCAAAGAGGTCTTCAGAAAAAGGGATTATTCCCCAGTGGGTGGGGACACCCAGGGTTTACATTTTGGGCTGCTTTTTGTTTGGACGGATGCTGATGTGCTGTGGGCGGGCATTTTTTGGGGGGGACGAGGAGGTAAGACGCTGGATGAGGTTGCCATTAACTACTGAAAGGGGCAGAAATTGGGGACGTGTTTTGTTTTCTGAGATTCCAGGGCCCCGAACCCAGGATGACAGGCCCGATGGTCTGCAACTGACGATCCGGGGGGCATGCGTTTTTGTCGCCAGCACTGGAAGGAAAACCCTTCTTGTTTCTTCCTCCATCCCCTACCCCCTCTTTGCTCGTTACCAAACCCGGGAATTTTGGGTCCATGTTCAGAAATTTTAAAAAATTTGGAAGGGAAGGGTTTTGGAAAAAGTTTTGGGGAAAGGGTTTTTATTAAAAGACGGGCAAAACACAGCTATTCTCAAAAACCCCCAAATTTAAAAAAAAATTGCTGGATTAAAATTCAACTGCCAAAGTAGATCTATTTAACAAAGCTTGGGCTTTACCAAAAAATGAAAAAAAACACCTGTTCTGAAATTTTATACGGATATTAAAAGGTTTTTTGGCCCCTTTCAATTCACTGTGGTTTTACAAATAAAATTGCTGTATTAAAAATTTTTAATGCAAAGTAGATTTTTCAACAACAAGCTTTGGGGGCCCGGAAGTGAAAAAAAAAATTTTCTGAAATGTAAATTTTGGGTAAAAAAAGGTTTTTTTTGGACCCATCAATTAAAATGTGGTGACTTCAAAATTGCTGTTTTTCAAATTTTAAATGCAAAGTAGATCATCAAACAAAGGTGGCCCCGCGACAAAGTGAAAAAAAAAACGTTTTCTTTTTGTTTTGGTTTAAAAAAAGGTATTTTTTTTGGGACCTTTAATTCACCCGTGGTGACTACAAAATTGCTGTATTCAATTTAAGTGCAAGGTTTCCTTTAAAGAAAAAAAGCTGTAGTGCGCCCAAAAATGAAAAAACACGTATCTGAAAAAGTATTCGGATAAAAAAAAGGGGATTTTTTTTTGGCCCCATCAATTTTACCTGTGGGGGGACTTTAAAAATTGCTGTTTTCACCTTTTTAAGGGGCAAGGTGCCCCCAATGAAAAAAGCTTTTAGTGCGCCAAAAATGAAAAAAAAACGATTTTGTAATGGGATTCGGGGTAAAAAAAGGTAAATTTTTTTGGCCCATCAATTTTTACCCGTGGGAATACACTATTGTGGATTTTAAATTTAAATGCAAATTTT
>JAODAL010080283.1:0-12298 GCA_025379985.1 Phyllomedusa bahiana | reverse complement strand
GCCCTCACAGGGGGGTTACTCTAAGTAAATTTCTAGGCTAAATTTTAAAAGGGACAGTAAATCATTCTTTTTTCCTATTATTTATAGCTGGGGAGTTTTGGTTGCTCATCCCATCTACCGCGCGTTTTTTGGATGTTACCCCCGGGGAGGTTTTTGAGTAAATTGATACGAATACATCTTTACGTTATACCATTGTAAAAAGGGGATTTATCTTTGGTTTATACTTTTAAATGATTTAATAAAAGTGATGTTTTAAAGGGTGGAAAGATTGTTTAGTTTTGATATTAGATTGTTATCCCCTTCAGTTATTTAAGATTTTTTTGGGTGATTCTTCCTACAATCTATAGTAAGAGGACAGACACAATGGACTCATTATAGATGGGCTCCACCATTTTCGTGTTCTATAATAGGACAAGGTAACATTGTCCTATAGCTCCTGCCTACAGTCTATAGATAAAAGGACTGACAGAATGGACTCATTATAGATGGTTTCACTTTGTTTGTGTCCTATAATAATGATAAATAGCAACATTGTCCTATAACTCCTTCCTACAATCTATAGATAAGAGAACTTATACAATGGACTCATTATAGATGGGCTCCTCCATGTTTGTATCCCATAATATAAACAGGGAACTTTCCTTTTACTCCTTCCTACACTCTATAGATAAAGAGGGCTGATACAATGGATCTTTAGATGGGTTCCCCAAGTTTTTTATCCTATAATAATAATACATATAACATTATCCATGATCCTTTCCCAATTCTATAGATAAAGGACGATACAATGGACTCATTATAAAGGGGCTACCAGTTTATGTCCTATAATAAAACATAGTAAATTGGCTTTTGGGCTCCTTCCTACAATTAAGACAAGAGGACGTACAATGGGTCTATAGATTGGGGCCTGCCTGTTTGTATCCTATAATAATACATTTGTAACTTTTCTTGTACCCTTCCACAATCATAGACAAAGCAATGTACAATGGTCAATAGATGGGCTCTGCCTGTTTGTATTCTATAGTAGTAATACATGGTAAAAAATGTCCCAGGACTCCCTTTCCAAACTCTATAATAAAGAACGATACATGGGGTCATTGTAATGGTTTCCCCCATGTTTGTATCCTATAATAATAATACATAGTAACATATCCAGGGGTCCCTTTCCACATTCTATGATAGAGGGCTGATACAATGGACTCATTATAGTTGGCCCCCCCATTTTATGTCCCCCAAAAAATACATAGAACATTGGCTGTGCTCCTTCCTCCAAACTATGACAAAACTGATCAATGGGCTATATGATGGGCTCGCCATGTTTTATCCCATAATAATAAAAAGTAACTTGTCCTGTGACTCCTTTCCCACATTCTATAGATAAGAGGCTGATACAATGGACTCATTTTTGTGGGCTTGCCATGTTTGTTTTATAGTAGTAATACATGGTAACATTTTCCTATGAAATCCTTCCTACACCTATAGATAAAAAGGGACTGTACAATGGGGCCATTGTAGAGGGTTCCCCATTTTGTTTTCCTATAATAATAATTTCATAGTAACATTTTCCTATGACTCCTTCCTACATTCATAGTAAGAGGAAGATACAAGGATCATTATTTTGGACTCCCCCATTTTAAAAACCTAAATAAACATAAACATTGTCCTATGACTCCTTCCTACAATCTTAAAAAGAGGACAGAAAGAGAAAAACATGCTCTCCCCTTAAAAAACGGTCATTTTGGGCCCTAAAGTAGTCAGCCCCCATGAAGGAAGATTAAAAAAAAAGATTTTTCCACGATTTGAGATGCTGGTCAGTTCATTTCTACAATAAGAGGACTGACACAATGGACTCATTACAGATGGGCTCCACCATTTTTGTATCCCTTAATAATACTACAAGGTAACATTGTCCTATGACTCCTTCCTACAATCTATAGATAAGAGAACTTTCAGAATGGCCTCGATATAGCTGGTTACACCATCATAATACCGTTTCCTTCAGGAAATGATTGGATGTTATTAAGGCTTTCACATTTCCCTCATATCATTAGTATTAGGCTCAGAACGCCCTAGCTATTTTTTTTTAATAATCGGAAATCATATGGGCTCTGGGAATGCATAGGCAGGGGGGGGGTCTTGTCTCATTGCAGAATTTATCAGATAAGGAGTATTGAAGACATTATCATCTGCTCATTGCATCTTCCTGTGGAGGACATTTCTGGAAAATAATATATAACAGTCTTTTAAAATGAAGGACATTGTTAAAATGAAACACAGAAATGAGTCTGTGCGCGGGCCCATTGACTGGTTTAAAAACCACTTTTTACCAGCAACCTAAAAGAATATACAGCAACTTGATAATCCCCAAAAACGGGGTTTTCGTAAAATTTTATATGACTAAAAGTTTTACATGTTATACCCTCCTGCCCACATGGGGCTTTATGTGATAAACCATAGATATTCTTAAGTTTCCCACCCCTGACCCACTGTGCTGTTATGTGATAAACCATTGATAAGTCTAACTTTAAAACCCACTCCGACCACATGGTGTCTGTTTGTGAAAACCAACAGGTGCCCCAAACTGCGGCCCTCCAGCTTTGGGAAACTACAACTCCCATCATGCATTATAAATCTAAACAGGGGGCAGAGGGGTTTTGTATTTTCCCAACAGCTGGAGGGCCGCAGTTTGACCCCCCTTTTGGATAAACCCCTTTGATAATTTACATGTAATACCACTCCGACCACATGGTGTGCGTTATTGATAAACATTATATGTCTTAATAAAAAACCACCCTGCCCAAATGCTGTGTGTTAGTGAAAAACCCATTGTAAGTCTTACATGTAATCCCACCCGACCCAGAGTGCTTTATGTAAAACCATTGACAAGTCTTACATGTAATACCAACCTGACCACAGGGTGTGCTGTTATTGTAAACCTATGAAAAGTCTTACATGTAATACCACTCCCTCCCACATGGTGTGCTGTTATTTGATAAACCATTGAAAAGTTTTACAGTAAACCCACCCACCACAGGTGGCTTTTTATGTGATAAACCTTTTGATAAGCTTACATGACTACCACCCCAAAACCACCGGTGTGTTTATGTATAAACATTGCTTATTTTTTTCTGCTCCTTTTAAAAAACCAAAATTTACAGATAGGGTGCACAGTTTTCGGGTTTTTGACTTGCCAGCGTGTTCCCCCCCCCACCCCAGCTCACACCGCACACATACCTCCAGCCCCACTGTTAAAAACCTTTGAAAATCCGGCTTTAAAGAACGGGATCTTTATTTTCACCGTTGAATAGATTAAAATCACCCAAAAAAAAAGTGAAAAAAAGAATGGGGGTATGTGACCCCCCATGGGAGTAGGGCTGGGAGCCTTGTCTGCTTCCTGCCTGTAACTTTTTCAGTGTCCTCGGGGGAGACAGGGGGGGAAAGCGGGCGAGGGGGGGGGGGCGCTTTAAAATACTTTTCAACTCTTGGGGAAGGTGTCATTATCTCTGGAGCAAAGGAACTGATACAATCTCCCTCTCAAAAGTTCCGCTCCAAAGTGTGGCCCAGGGGGACCCGGCTCGGGGAATACATTAAACAACCCATTGCCCTATGCCTCCCCCCACCCCCCCCCCCCTGAGATGAGGAGACTGCAAAACAGAAAATGACCCTCATCAATTAGAAAAATGACACAATCTCCTATGCACAGGCGCATATATTCCCCTCATTACAACATTATACTGGGGGTTTGGGGCCTCGACCTGGGCGGCAAAGGATCTCACCCCAGTAATCCAGCATCACAGGGATAAATTTTGGGTGTGGCTACATCTTGTCTAACTTGGAGAAAAGTGATGCCCCCAAAAGGAAAGTGAACTCCTTTTGGAGGAAAGCCATAACCCAATGGGAAGACCTGCCCCCTGGGGGGAAAGCAGCCCCATGAGGGAAAGGGCCTGCACCGGAGGAAACCATGCCCAGTGAGGAAGCCTGCCATGGGGGAAAAACCATGCCCCAGTGAGGAAGGCCATGCACCGGAGGAAAGCCAGCCCCAGTGGGGGAAGCCATCCATGGAGAAAGCCATTCCCCCCTGAGGGAAGGGCCTGCACCATGGAGGAATCACCCCAGTGAGGGGAAACCATCCATGGGGAAAGCCATGCCCCAGTGAGGAAGGCCATGCCCCATGGAGGAAAGCCATGCCCCAGTGAGGAAGGCCATGCCCCATGGAGGAAAGCCATGCCCCAGGGAGGAAGCCCATGCCCCATGGAGGAAACCCATGCCCCATGGAGGAAGGCCATGCCCCATGGAGGAAGGCCATGCCCCATGGAGGAAGCCATGCCCCATGGAGGAAGAACAACACAGATTGGAGTAAGGCCATGCCCCAATGAGGAAGGCCATGCCCCAATGAGAAAGGCCATGCCCAAATGAGAAAGGCCATGCCCCATGAAGAAAGGCTAAGCCCTAAGGAGGAAAATTAATGCCCCATGGAGGAAGGTCCTGCTCCATGAAGAACGGTCAAGCCTCATGAAGAAAGGTTAATGCCCATTAGAAGAAGGTCATGCCCAAATCAGAAAGACCATGACCCATGAAGAGTGGCTAAGCCCTAAGGAGGAAGATTAATGCCTCATGGATGATGGTCATGTCCTATGGAGGAAGGATCATGCCCATTGGGGAGGGGGGCCATCCCAAATGAGGAACCATTTCCCTGGAGAATGCCAAATCCTAAGGAGGAAGGCCATGCCCCATGAAGAATGCCAAGTCCTAAGGAAGAAGGCCATGCCCCATAAAGGAGGATTAATGCCCATTGTAAAAAGCCCCTTCCCCCAGTGAGGAAGGCCATGCCCCATGGAGGAAGGCCATGCCCCAGTGAGGAAGGCCATGCCCCAGGAAGGAAGGCCATGCCCAACTGAGTACGGCCATGCCCATGGAGGAAGGCCATGCCCCAGTGAGGAAGGCCATGCCCCAGTGAGGAAGGCCATGGCCCATGGAGGAAAGTCATGCCCCAATGAGGAAGGTCATGCCCCAGTGAGGAAGGCCATGCCCCAGTGAGGAAGCCATGTCCCATGGAGGAAGAATAACACAGATTGGAGTAAGGCCATGCCCCAATGGATACCCATGCCTCAGGGGAAAATGCCAAGCCCTAAGGGGGGAGATTAATGTCCATTGGAGGAAGGCCATAACCCGTGGAGGAAAGCCATGCCCCAATGAGGAAGACTATGCCCCATGGAGGAAAGCCATCCCCGGGGGAAAGGGCCATGCCCCAATGAAAAAGGGCCATCCCAAAAATGAGAAAGCCATCCCCCCATAAAGAAAGGTAAGCCCTAAGGAAAAAAAATTAATGCCCCATGGGGGAAAGGGCCTGCTCCATGAAGCGGCCAAGCCTCTGAAAAAGGTTAATGCCCATTAAAAAGGTCATGCCCAAATCAAAAAGACCATCCCCATGAAAGGGGCTAAGCCCAAAGGGGGAAGATTAATGCCTCAGGGATGATGGTCATGTCCTATGGAGGAAGGATCATGCCCATTGGAGGAAGGCCATGCCCAAATGAGGAAGGCCATTCCTCATGGAGAATGCCAAATCCTAAGGAGGAAGGCCATGCCCCATGAAGAATGCCAAGTCCTAAGGAAGGGCCACCCCCCTAAAGAGGTTTAATCCCATTGAAAAAAAGACCACCCCCACGAGGAAAACCCATCCCCAGTGAGGAAGACCATGCCCCATGGAGGAAGGCCATGCCCCACTGAGGAAGGCCATGCCCATGGAGGAAAGCCATGCCCCAGTGAGGAGGGTCATGCCCCAATGAGGAAGGCCATGCCCCATGGAGGAAATTCATGCCCCAATGAGGAAGGTCATGTCCCAGTGGGGAAAGGCCATCCCCCGTGGGGAAGGGCCCCAGGGCCCCAGTAAAGGAAGGCCATGCCCCATGGGGGAAAAAGCCCCCCAAGAGGAAGGTCATGCCCCAGTGAAAAAAGGCCATGCCCCAGTGAGGGAACCCTGCCGGGGAAAAGCCATGCCCCGTGAGGAAGGCCATGCCCCAGTGAGGAAGCCATGTCCCATGGAGGAAGAATAACACAGATTGGAGTAAGGCCATGCCCCAATGAGATAGGCCATGCCTCATGGAGAATGCCTAGCCCGAAAGGGGAAGATTAATGTCCATTGGAGGAAGGCCATAACCCATGGAGGAAAGCCATGCCCCAGTGGGGAAAGGTCAAACCTGTGGAAGAAAGCCATGCCCCGTGGAAAAAGGCCATGCCCATGGAGGAAGCCATGCCCCATTAAAAGGGCAATGCACCTTGGAAAATTCATCCCCCCATTTTGGAAAAGGTCCCCCCCCAAAAAGAAATGGCCGGCCCAAGGAGAAGATTAATGCCCACGGAAAAAACCCCTGCCCCAGGAGGAAAGCGGGGCCCCAAGAGGAAAAGGCCATCCCCCTGGAGGAAAGCCAGCCCCCCAGTGGGAAGGCCATGCCCATGGGGAATGGCCAGGCGCTTAGGAGGAAGATTAATTCCCACTGGAGGAAAGCCATGCCCCAGTGAGGAAGGCCATGCCCCATGGAGGAAAGCCATGCCCCAGTGAGGAAGGCCATGCCCCATGGAGGAAAGCCACCCCCCATGGGGAAAAAGGCCATGCCCCATGGAAAAAGGCCAGCCCCATGGGAGGAAACCCACCCCCCCCAAAGGGGAAAGGCCATCCCCCTTTTGGAGGAAAGCCATGCCCCAGTGAGGAAGGCCATGCCCCATGGAGGAAAGCCATGCCCCAGTGAGGAAGGCCATGCCCCATGGAGGAAAGCCATGCCCCATGGAGGAAAGCCATACCCCAATGAGGAAAGCAATGCCCCAGGGAAAAGGAAAAGAAAGCCCATGGGGAAAAACCATGCCCCGAGAGGGGGCCCAGCATCAGGAGAATGGCCAGGCCCTAAGGAGGAAGATTAATGCCCACTGGAGGAAATCCATGCCCCATGGAGGAAGAATAACACAGATTGGAGAAAGGCCATGCTCCAATGAGGAAGACCAGCCTCAGGAGAATGCCACCCAAGGAGAAATTAATTCCATTGGCGAAGGCCATAACCCTGGGGGGAAAGCCATCCCCCAGTGAGGAAGGCATGCCCCAAAAAGGGGAAACCCCTGCCCCATGGAGGAAACCCCATGCCCCAATGGGGAAAGGCCCACCCCCAAGGGGAAAAAGGCCATGCCCCAATGAGGAAGGCCATGCCCCATGGAGGAAGCCATGCCCCATGGAGGAACCCTGCCCCTGGAGGAAGAATAACACAGATTGGAGAAAGGCCATGCCCCAATGAGGTAGGCCATACCTCATGGAGAATGCCAAGCCCGAAGGAGGAAGGCAATGTCTCATGGAGTGAACCCAAAAGGGGGAAGATTAAGTCCATTGGGGGGAAGGGCCAAAACCCCATGGAGGAAAGCCATACTCCAATGAGGAAGGCCATGACCCATGGAGGAAGCCATGCCCCATGGAGGAAGAATAACACAGATTGGAGTAAGGCCATGCCCCAGAGGTAGACCATGCCTCATGGATAATCCCAAACCCCAAAGGGGGAAGATTAACCCCCCCTGGGGGAAAGGTCAGCCCCCATGAAGAACGGCCAAGCTTTATGAAGAAAGGTTAATGCCCATTGGAGGACGGTCATGCCTTATAGCGGAAGAAAGCCAAACGCTATCAATTCCCGGTTTCACCATGGAAGCTTTCATCCGGAACATGTGAAAAAATCTCTCCCCTATGGCCATTTTTTGAGACTAAAACGAAATAATAGTGAGTATGAAGATTTTTTACAACAATCAGTAGATCTTATGGAAAGATTAAGAGCTCGTGGATATACGGAGATAAATATATCAAAAGCCTTCACAAGAGCAATGAAAAAAGATAGGAAGCAACTATTATATGGAAAACGTATTAAAAAATGAATTAGATAGGTTTGTGTTTTCGTTCCAATATAGTACTTCGGATCAGATAAATATGTGGGAAGGAAACACTGCACAGTTGATGGGCGATGTGATTTAAAAAAGAAAGGGGTACAACCTACGATCTTTTTTTTTTAAAAATTTTTAAGAGATAGTTATGATGTAGGTTGAAGGAAGAACGAAAGGATTGGTTGAAGAATTTTATGCCAATAGGAAACCATTTAAAGTGGAAAAGTGAAAATTTTCGCAGAATGATAACGGGCGAAGATATATCGTTAGGACCTATTCAACACAGAATAAGAGAACTGATTACCTGTTGGTCAAGTTTTGTGGTGTATGCAATGTTGTGCAGTTGTGATAGGTATTATATTGGAAAGACGAATAGACCTCTATATAAAAGGATTAACGAACACTTATATTCAGTGAAAACAGGAAAGGGGGTACCTCGTTTCATAAGCCAAATACGAGAAACACATGGAGGTGACATATCGGCGATAAACTTAATGAGGGAGGCTTTAGTATAGACAGACATACAAAGCTATTACAAAATGAATCAAGATGGATATTAAAAGCTGAAGCTCTTGGTCCATTAGGTTTAAACGAAAGAAATGATCTCTCGGTATTTTTGTGAAATATTTGTGTTTTTAACCCCTTAAGCCCCAGGCCTGAAAAGTACTTCATGACCAGAAAAGTTTTTTTTAAATTTTTCCTCCTTGCGTTTTTAACAGTTGTAAAAATTTTTCTATTTTTTTAATGACGCATTTACAGGCCCCCAGTTTTATTCGGGAAAAAGTTTTTACTTTTTGGGGGGAATAGTTTAAGTTTACTTTTTAAATAATTGCAGAAATTTTTTTTTTTTAAAAAAAAAAAAATTGTGGTTTTTTTTCATTTTTTTTAAAACTGTTGAAAGTTCAACATAATAATTTTAGATTTAAATTTTACGGTTATTTCGGGGGTGTGGATACCTAATATTGTAGGTTTTTTTTGTGCTAATTTCTGCACAATTTTTTTTAAATTTAATTTATTTTTTTTTTTTTATTTTTTTTATTCTTTTTTTTTACCTTTTTTATTGGTTTTTCTTTTTTCTTTTTTTTCTTTTTTTAAAAACCCCTGAAAAGGGGGAACTTTTTACATTTTTTTTTTTTTTTTTTTTTTTCACTTATAATTTTTTGCATATTCATATATGCTAATACATTAAATCTGTGCCAGTCGACACAGGCAGTGATCGGGACCACACAGGGCTGGCCTGATGTGGTTTGTTACACCAGAGGGCCCCTGGGGCCCCTCTAAGTCCAAAAGGGCTGACTGTGCAGCCGTTCCCCGGCTCTTGGGGTACCGGGTGTTCCCGATCACCAACAGAGCAGGGGAACCTTTGATTGCCGGGGAAACGCACCCGGCAATCAAGGGTTTTAAAGGGCACCGGGTGCGGAGTTTTTCCACCCCTGATGCTCGAAAGGAGTGCTCGGGGAAACAGGGCTGTGTAGTACAGCCCCGATCCAAAGGGGCCGCGGCCCGGGGGGCGCAAACCCTGAGGTCTACAGAACGCCAAAAGACGTCGCGTAGATGAACGACCACCCCAGCTGTTTCCAAAAGACGGTGGGGGGTCGTTAAGGGGTTTTAAAAAATTTGTTGTTTTGTTATACTAGCTATGATCGGTACGAAAGGGGGAGTTAAATGCAAAGAAGCTCTCTTTCCCTTCATACCTTTAGAAAGGTTTAAGTAAGCGAAAACGATCGTTGGTTAAGTGTACACCTCCGACCCCATTGTGATTTTTATCTCAATAAAGCACTTTAAGGAAAAGATGGTGAGTGCCGCCCATTTTCTTCCTTGAAGGATTAATATTTGGACTGTTCTTTTTTTTTGGGGCTGAGCAACACCACTCCGTTATTATTGTTTGGGGTTTATACTCGGGTTTCCCCCAATTGCGATATCATTAAGCGTGGGAAAGTGGAGTATGCTGCCTTAAGTTCTTTGTGAAAGGAATTCCCTATAGGGAAGGGTTGACCATTTGGGGGAAAAAACCATGCCCCATGGAGGGGAAGAATAATCAGATTGCAAAAAAGGCCATGCCCCATTGATGAAGGCCATGCCTCATGGAAATTCCAAAGCCCAAGGTGGAAGGTCATGCCCCTTTTGGATGAAGTTTAAAAATGCCCTTTAAAGGAATTTCACAAAAAAAATGGGGAAAAATTACTCAAAAACAGAAACAGGGCCTCCCCCTGCTAGTCAAAGGTGAGATGAATTTGAACACACCAGAGGGACAAACCCCCATGCTTTTAAAAGAAAAATACCCGGTGCGCTGAGGGGGTGGTAGCCCATTTATCTCTCCATGAGGAATGAAAGCTGCACCTTAAATTGACATCTTTTCACATAGCATGCAAAAAAGTAAAAAACCCGCATACCATACAGGGGAAAACTATAAAATAAAAAAAATACCCTAAGCCACCCGCTCGAACACCTTCCATACATGGGGGGGGCGGCTGTGGTATTCTACTTATTCCTCCCCGTACTTTTTGGGGAAAAGGAAAAAAAAAAAAAAACTTTTTCAAACGGGTTGATTTGTTCCAGTATGTGAAAATTTTTTTTTTTTTTTTTTTTTTTTCCTTCCCCAACGTACTGGGGACGGATGAAAGTAGAAAACCCAGCCCCCCCCCCCCCCCCCCCCCCCATGTATGGAAGGTGTGCAGGGGCTGTTTTAGGGGTATTTTTGTATCTTTATTTTCCCCAAGTATGGTACTGCGGCTTTTTATTTTTTTTGGCATGCTAGGGAAATAGATGTCAATTTTTTAAGGTACAGCTTTCATTCCACTCAGTGGAGAGATAAATGGCTACCCCCCCTCAGCTGCACCTGGGTATTTTTTTTTAAATAGCATGGGGTTTGTGCTCCCGTGCTGTTTCAGATTCATCTCACCTTTGACCACGTGGTATGGCCAGGTTTCTGGTTTTTTGAGTATTTTTTTCCCATTGTTCTGTGTATTTTTTGTTTTTAAGGGGAGTGAGGGACCCCCAAAGATGAGGGCCTTGTGGGGTTTGGAGGCTTACAATATAGTGGCCATTTGTTAAAAAATACCTCATATTTGATATTGTTTCCGTATGTAAAATAGTTTTTTTTTTTTTTTTTTTTTCCCTTTCCCAAAAGTACTGGGGACTGGATGCAAGTAGAATACCCGCAAGCCCCCCCCCCCCCCCCCCCCAGTAAAGGAAGGTGTGCGAGGGCGGCTTACGGGTATTTTTTTTATCTGTATAGTTTCCCCAACGTATGGTATGCGGCTTTTTTTCTTTTTTTTCATGCTTTTGTAATAATGTCAAATTTAAGGTGCAGCTTTTTATTCCACTCAGTGGGAGAAAATTGGGCTCCACCCATCATTTCACCTGGGTATTTTTCTTTAATAGAAAGGGGGGTTTTTGCTGCCTCGTGCGTGTTCAGATTCATCTCACCTTTTTAAACAAAATGAGTAGGCAAGTTTCGGTTTTTTTTTAGTAATTTTTTTCCCATTTTTTTTGGTATTTTTTTGATTTTAAGGGAGTGTTAGGGGCCCCCCAAAGAGAGGACCTTGATGGGGCTTGGAGGCTTACAATTAAATGGGCCTTTTTGTTAACCAATACCTCATATTTGATTTTGTTCCAGTATTGAAAATAGGTTGTTTTTTTTTTTCCTTCCCAACAGTACTGGGATGGATGCAAGTAGAATACCCGCAGCCCCCCCCCCCCCAGTAGGAAGGGGGGGGCGAGCGGCTGGCTTACGGGTATTTTTTTTATCTGTATATTTTCCCAACTATGGTACTGCGGGTTTTTACTTTTTTTTTCAGCTATGTGAATAGAAGTCAATTTTAAAGGTGAAGCTTTCATTCCACTCTGGAGAGGTAAATGGGGTTTCCACCCATCAGCTGCACCTGGGTATTTTTTTTAATACATGGGGGTTTGTGCTGCCTCTTTGCTGTGTTCAGATTCAATTTACCTTTTACTACATGAGTATGGCCATGTTTCCCCCTTAAAGGAAGGCCAGTCCCAGGAAAAAAAAATAATGCAGACTGGAGAAAAAGGTCATGCCACAATGAGGAAGGCCACCTCATGGAGAATCCAAACCCTAAGGAGAAGGCCATGCCCCATGAAGAATGCCCAAACCTAAGGGGGAAGGCCAGCCCCCTGGTGGAAATTAATCTCTTGGAGGGGAAATCCTACCCCAATAAGAAGGCCATGCCTCATTTAAAAAGCCTGCCAATGAGAAGGCCAGCCCCCTGAAAAGGCCAAGCTCCAAGGGGGAAAAATAATGCCCCTTGATTAAGGGCAGTTTTATGAAGAAAGGGTTTAAGCCTCATGAAGAAAAATTAATGCCTCTTGGAGAAGGCAGGCCATGCCCAAAGAGGAAGTTTTTAAAGCCCATTGGAGGAAACCAGCC
>JAODAL010080282.1:0-12299 GCA_025379985.1 Phyllomedusa bahiana | reverse complement strand
ACCCCAAAGGGCATGACCCCAGTTTAAAAAGTGCCAAAAAAAGGAGTTTTTCAACACCATTTTGTTTCACGGGACATAGACATCCCTGTCCTGGGCCACAGATGACCCCAAAACCCTGATGCCCTCAGTTAAAAAAAGTGCCGGAAAAAACGAATCTTTAAACCACTTTTTATTTCAGGGACTATACGTCCCTGTCCTGGGTAGGCGCCCCCCGTATGAGTGGGCCCAATTGGTTACGGGAAAATGGGGTAACGCCCCCTTTTCCCACCCAGGTCCCCCTTTTTTCTTGCATTTTTTTCTCATTTTAAAAATTGCGGGGGGAAAATTGTCTCTGTACTTTGTTCTCTGTCGTGCTCCTATCCAGTCCTCTAAATAACCTACAACTGGAAAGTTTTCCTGTACCCCCCCTTTTTTTAAAATCGGGGAAATTTTTTTACCAGTATTTTTTACATGAAGTTTTTTAGTATTTAAATTCTAGAAAACACATTTTTAAAATAGAAGGAAATCCCACATTTTTTTGTTTCTTTTTTATTGTATTAAGGGGTTTTGTTCAATACAGGTATTGCTAGCATTTAAAGATTTGCAAAAAAAGTCATTTTGAAATATGTGTCCTTTAAACAGTGTTACCTATTCTGTTTCTGACAGCCCATCATTGAGCCCTCTTGAAAATTTGTGAAAACAAATTCTTTTGAAAAACATTTTTTTATAATAGGCCCTGTAGTATAGCGATGTCACAGAAAATCCCCCCAAAAAATACAAAGTGCCCTTGAGCCATTTGGACAATTGTGAAGAAAAATGTCTGTTAAAAAACAAAAATTTTTTTTAAAATAGGCCCCTGTAGTATTGCCGCATTTAAAGCAGCATTACCCAAAACATTATAAAAATGACTTTCAGCCCTGTTAAAAATTGTGAGGGGAAACCCCTTAGAAGCCACATTTCTGTTACAAAAAACCCATGATTATTGCTGTATCTCACAGCACTGCCCCCCAAAAAAAATTAAAAATATGATTATCACCACTATTAAAAATTTGTGGGGGTAAATCCATTAAAACCACATTTCGTTCCAAAGGCCCAAAATTATCGCGTATCTCACAAAAACAGGGACCTAAAAACCATGAAAATGCAAAAACTTCTAAAGATGAAGTGAGAAATAAATCGGTTTGTCATGAAACCCTTTGTGTTTTTTTATAGTTCCCCCACGAAAAACCAGAAAAATGAATGTGGGAAAAGAGAATAAAAATTGCAGTAAAAAAATGATCATTTTAAAAATAATTTTAAAAGGGGACCATTTCGTTTAAAGGGGAAATGGATTTGCCGGAACCCAACGGTGCCTTGGCAATTGGGGCCACAACATCATCAGAGATCCATGCCGTTCATCTTGAGAATGTAAAAACGACCCAATTATTTTGGGGGAAAGCGGATGCTTTTTGTCTGTAATGACTCCCCCAGCGTGCTGAAGGCCGCCCAGATATGACGGGGCTGTGGGCGGACAACATCTCTATGGGGGGGCAAGCGAGCTGGGCCTTCGCCCATTTTGGATCCCCGAAGTCTTTTGGGGCCCAAAAACAAACCAAAAACATCGGTGTTAAACGCAGATAGCGTGCCCATGATCTTAGCGGGTTTGTGTGTTGGATGTGTGCCCTGATTGCATGCTTTGGTGAGTTGGAAAATAAAATTCCCAGACGTCCCCCTTAGGTTTTTCCCCCACCTTGTGCTGCTGTGCGCTCCCGCTAGGGCTACTTGGGCCCTCTACTGCTGTCCGCCCTGATGTTTTTCCCACCGTGAATTTGTAAAATGTGAAGCAGAGCAACAGAGTCTCCAGTTGTAAAATCAGCAAGGTTTCCCATTTCCTGCATTTTACTTCTATTTGGGGGGGTGGAAAGGGAAAGTGCTGAGTTTTTTTTGTACCGGGATAAGGGAAAGGGTGGCCCCCCCAGTAACTGTTTTCATTTTGAGGGCCTTAATGCGGGATCTTTTGGAGGAAATGGAGATCCAAGACTCATGTGAGAATGGACCCTTGATTTCCCAACCCTCTGGGGTCAGGGGCATACAAATGTCTTCCTCATTTTCCTCCTCCGCCTCAAATTCGCCCAACCTCTTTCCCAAGGCAGGGACTTCGGTAACGTCGGGGTCTGGGAAAACCCCCCTCCTCCTCTCCGCTTTCCCCGGACAGCTTTAACACCGCCCCTGATTGCCGAGATGAATGCACCCGGAGCTAATGCGCACCTTTCACAGTTGGACCCCCCAACCCCTGCCTAATGAAAACGATGAAATTGTGAAATGTCGGGGCCCTTTTGGGATTTGCGGGAGAAAGGCTCCGTGTCCCCCATTGTGTCCCCTCCTCTCCGTCGCTGGGGGGAACCCGTTGTATCGAGTGTCCAAAATCATTCCCGAATAAGACACCACATGCTCATGCTGAAAGGGCTTGTGCACTGACCCTTTTTGTGGCTTCTTCAAAACTGGAAGGTGGTGCAAAGCTCTGTCACTGCTTCCACTTCGGTGGCTAACACCCCCGGGGCCCCACCCCGTTGTTAGGCCATGTGTCACTTCGACTGCGTAAAGGCATTGCGTGCTGCCACAATGCTGGAGATGTGGAGTTTTGGGTTCGCATGTTGCCACTCAAAAAAATGGAGGTTGATGGGGGAGGCCAGCTGAGCGCAACCCGCCAGGCGGGACGAAGCAGGGTGGGGGAAAGGCGGAAGTTCAACTTAGACTTGGGGCCTTCCTAGCAGGCAGCCCGACCCGAGTAGTCTTAGAAATTTCTGGAGGAAAGGGGCTGAATGTGCCCGGCAAGGGTGTGCTCCAGCCCCGATCTAAGGGCGGCCAGCAGATTTCGCCCTTATGCAACCACCCTTTCTGGCACAAGGGTTTTGGCACCCAGCCCGCGCTCGGTCCGTTGCGGAGGCTCCCAAACTCCCGACCCGTGTGGTGGACGGTCTCCAAGATTTTTTTAACCGGTGGTTTCTTGGGCACGAGATCCCCCAGAGGACCGGGGGAAAAAGCCCCGCACCTTTCCCTGGGTTTTGAAGAGCGTTCGCCGAGCCCGGAGCCACCCCACCCCCAGAACATCCCCCAGCTCCCCCGTGAGTGTCACAGGTATAGCGGGGCCCTTGGGCCCTGTTTCAGTCCATGTGTCGGTGGTCGTGGCTTTTCCCCACAGATGCAACAACGCCTTTAAAATTTTTGATGGGCACGTGGTGGCAAAGGGCGGGGGGGTTTTTGGCAGAAATGCCGTCGGATTGGTATTTGGGGGAGACCTTTTTCGGGGATAAACGAGGGGGGTTTGGCTTTCCGTGGGTGGCGGGAATCAAATTTAGCGGGCTTCTGCCCCGCCCTTCCCCTTTTGAGGCGGAACCCCTACTGACACTACCCCCTCGTCTTCCTCATCGTCCCGTGATGAAACGATGAAGCGAATTCTGCTGGGAAAAAACCACGTTGGATCCCCAATGTCGTCTCATCTCATAACAAGGTGACTTGGTGTCCTGACTTTCTGCACCCGGAGCTGCGGGCTACAAGCAAGAGGGACTGAAAGGGGTTGCCGAGCCCCGGGTTTTTTGCCGATTGCCCGGTTCCTTCCCCTCTTGAGGGGGGGAAAATTTCAGTAACTGGGCTCAGAGCAGAGAAAATCATCCTCTTTGCCTTTGACTTTTAACATGCCTTGCCCCCAACCGCTTTTTGTCATCAAAGGGGGTTTTCAAAAAATTGGATTATCCACGTGGGGGGGTAACGAGTTGACTTTTGGGGCTGTTCGTTGGACGGATGGTGATGCTGATGACGAATTTGGGGCCCCGGAGGGGGAGGACGGGGAGGTAAGATGCTGGATGCAGGTTGCATTAACATAAAGGAAGTTGGGGACACTGTTCGTTACGAGATTCACGGGCCCCTGCCCCAGCGATGACGGGCCTGAGGGTCCTGCAATGCGTGGCTGGATGCTGTTGTCCCCAGCACTGGAAGGAGCCCCTTTTCGTATTATCCATGCCCTCCCCCCCTTTTTCCCGCTTCCCACCTAATTTCTCCATTTAGAAATTAAAAAATTTGAGAAGGTATGGAAGATTTTGGAAAAAGTTCTTATTAAAAGAGGCAAAACACAGCTATTCTCAAAAAACAAAAAAAAAATTGCTGTTTCAAATTTTAAGCAAAATGATCTATAAAAAGTGGCCTGCGCAAAATGAAAAAACACGTTCTGAAATGTATTGGAAAAAAAAGGTATTTTTTGGGACATATCAATTCACTGTGATGATACAAAATTGCTGTATTCAAATTTAACTGCAAAGT
Source organism: Phyllomedusa bahiana (assembly GCA_025379985.1). Classification (NCBI taxonomy): domain Eukaryota; kingdom Metazoa; phylum Chordata; class Amphibia; order Anura; family Hylidae; genus Phyllomedusa; species Phyllomedusa bahiana. Next base: position 8,024 of record JAODAL010080282.1, on the reverse strand, counting down.
AGATTATAAAAAAGCTGGCCTGCGCCAAAGGGGGAAAAAAACGTATTGAAATGTTTTTATAAAAAAGGTATTTTTTTGGGACCTTTAATTCACCTGTGGTGCTACAAATTGCGTATTCGATTTTAACTGCAAGTAGATCTTCAACAAGTGGCCCCGCGCCCAAAGTGAAAAAAAAAGTAATCTGTAAAGTATTCGGATAATAAAAAATATTTTTTTACCTTAAATTCCCCCGGGTAACTACACAATTATGGATTCAAATTTAACTGCAAGGTGGATCTATCAACAAATTGGATGGGCAAAAGGCAAAAAACCCGATCTTAATGTATTGGAAAATAAAAGGAAATTTTTTGGCCCCTTTCAAATTCACCTGTGGTGCTAAAAATTTTGCAGTTTTACTTTTAAAGTGAAGGTGCCTAAAGAACAAAGCTTGTAGTTTCCCAAAGTGAAAAACACGTATCTGTAATGTTTTGGAAAATTAAAAAGGGTTTTTTTTTGGCCCATAAATTCCCCTGTGGTAACAAAAATTTGGATTCAAATTTAACTGCAAGGTGGTCTATCAAAAAATTTGGGATGGGCAAAAGTGAAAAAAACACGTACTGTAATGTTTTCGGTTAATAAAAGAATTTTTGACACCTTTTTCTTCACCTGTGTGACTAAAAATTGCCCAGTATTCACTTGAAGTGCAAGGTGCCTCAATGAACAAAGTGTATGGCAAATCAAAAAAACACGTATCTAAAATGAATTGGGATAAAAAAATTTTTTTTTGGCACCTATAAATTCCCCTGTGGGATAAAAAAATTGCAGTATTAATTTTAAATGCAAGGTGCCTCAATGAACAAAGTGTAGTGCCCCAAATCTAAAACACGTATTGAAATTTTATTCGGAAAATAAAAGGTATTTTTGGCCCTATAAAACCTGTGTGAAAAAAAAATTTGCTGGATTCAAATTTAACGAAAGGGGGAAAATTTATCAACAAGCGGAAAATGGGAAAAATTGAAAAAAAACACCATTGAAAGTATACTGAAAATTTAAAAAGGGGAGTTTTGACCTAACAAAGAGACCTGCAGTTACTGTAAAGATGTGTATCCAAAACAAAAGTTCGGTCCCCCAATATAAAAAATTTTTCAAAGAAAACTGTTAAAAAAAAGCTTTGCAGTGCAAGTTACACAAGTCTTGGGGAAATTTACGATTTTTCTTTATAGGCTTGTCTGTGTTCGCCCCCGGGGGCCCCCCCCCGTTCCCCCCCCGGGCTTTACAGCGGAAAATGCCTTTAAAATTCTCTACCCAACTATATAAAAACTTCCAAATTTAATTAACTAAAATTTAAGGGCCAGCTAAAAGTGGGTTTCTCGTAAGAAAATAATAATTTCGCTAGCTGTTTTGGCCCCAGGCAGAGCGCAGGTCCTTCCCCATGAGAGTGAGAGACACTGAGGCTGAAAAAGGAAACGCTGTTCTATGTAAAACGAGGTCATGGATTTTTCCCGCCCAAACGCAACCTAACATCCAGTCATGACGTCGCACAACCCTTCACCTGCTCTATTCTGTAAGTGATTTGCTGGCCCCAAAATGCAGGAACGCCCAAATGGCGCAATTTAAAAGATATGCACAGATTTTAACCTAAATTATCGCATGATCTAAAAATTTCGATCAACATAAAAACTGTGCCGATTTCAACTTTGTCGATAATAATCGCTCAACACTTGTAAGCAACCTTTATTTTTTAATCTTCATTGCTATTGTACCAGGATAATGGACAGCATGACTGGCAATTTTCTTCAGTGCACAGTCTGCCATATGTATGCACTACTGGATAAGCAGAGGCAGAGTGGCAGATGTGAGCAGGCCCGCCGTACAGGGGGTACAACCCGTACACCTGTACCGGGCCCGGGGGAAATAAGGGGCCCGCTTCAAGCAGGCCCGCTTATTTCATCTTGTGCTTTTTTTTTTCCACACTGTAGAGCACGGCGCAGCCGAGCGCCGCGCTCTACATGATACCTGCCCCTGCCCGGGGCCGGCGGCAAGTGTACGGAGGGAGGGGGGGGGCCCGCGCTCTGCGCTCCGCCTCCGCTTCCAGTCAGCGCCAGCGGGGCGGTGCTGGGGGGGGGGGGGGCGCTCTCGGCTCAGCTGCACCGTAGTGAAAATGAGAAATTATCTACTTACATTTGCGCTGTGCGCGCTGTAGCCGGAGCTGGGCCCGCCTCCTCTGTCTGTGGGCGGCGGGACGCTGAATAATTTGAATCCGTGAGGCCCCGGGAGCTTCATGGTTTCAAACTGTTCCGCATCCTGCCGCAGGGCAGAGAGCAGCGGCGGCGACAGAGAGAGGAGGATGTCCCAACTTCAGCTACAGCGCGCACAGCGCACATGTAAGTAGATGATTTGTCACAGTGCGCAGCTGAGCTGGCCGGGACCTCCTCCTGAAGGGGTGCCCGGCCCCGGCCATCCATCCATGACTGTGGGGGGCCCCCCTTAGGCAGCCCAGGCCCCAGCCTTAAGTGTGGGGGGCCCCGTTAGGCAGCCCAGCCTACAGGGGGCCCTAATACTGGGGGGGCTATGCCTACAGGGGGACCCTAATACTGGGGGGGGGGCTATGCCTACAGGGGTCACTATATTAGGGGGGGGGGCTATGCCTACAGGGGGCCCTAATACTGGGGGGCTATGCCTACAGGGGGGCCCTATAACCGGGGGGGGGGAACTATGCCTACAGGGGACCCTAATACTCGGGGGGGGGCTATGCCTACAGGGGGGCCTAATACGGGGTGGGGGGGCTATGCCTACAGGGGCCCTAATACTGGGGGGTGGCTATGCCTACAGGGGGGCCCTAATAATGGGGGGGGGACTATGCCTACAGGGGGCCCTATTACTGGGGGGGGGGGGACTATGCCTACAGGGGAGCCCTAATACTGGGGCGGGGACTATGCCTACAGGGGGCCCTATTACTGGGGGGGTGGGAATATGCCTACAGGGTACCCTGAGGGGGGGGGGGGAAACTATGCCTACAGGGAGCCCTTATACTGGGGGGGGACTATGCCTACAGGGGGCCCTGAGGCGGGGGAACTATGCCTACACGGGGCCCTAATACTGGGCGGGGGTGCTATGCCTACAAGGGGCCCTAATACTGGGGGGGGCTATGCCTACAGGGGCCCTAATACTGGGGAGGGGCTATGCCTACAGGGGGTCCTAATACTGGGGGAGACTATGCCTACAGGGAGCCTGAGGGGGGGGGGAAACTATGCCTACAGGGGGGCCCTAATACTGGGGGGTGGGGCTATGCCTACAGGGGGCCCTAATACTGGGGAGGGGCTATGCCTACAGGGGGTCCTAATACTGGGGGAGGACTAGGCCTACAGGGAGCCTTGAGGGGGGGGGGTAACTATGCCTACAGGGGGCCCTAATACTGGGGGGGGGTCTATGACTACAGGGGGCACTAATATGGGAGGGGTATGCCTACAGGGGGTCTAATCTGGGGGGACTATGCCTACAGGGGGCCCGGAGGGGGGGAAATAGGCCTACAGGGGGCTATAGGGAGGGGCTATGCCTACAGGGGGCCCTAATACGGGGGGGCTATGCTAGGGGGCCCTGACGGGGGGGCTATGCCTACAGGGGGCCCGAATACTGGGGAGGGGGCTATGCCTACAGGGGGCCCTAATACTGGGGGGGGGCTATGCTAGGGGGCCCTAATACTGGGGGGGGGTATGCTCAGGGGCCTATCTGAGGGGGGAATATGCTACAGGGGGCCTTAACACTGGGAGGGGGAACTATGCCTACAGGAGGCCTTAATACTGGGTGGGGGGAACTATGCCTACAGGAGGCGTTAATACGGGGTGGGGGGGAACTATCCCAACGGGGGGCCTTAAAACTGGGGGGGGGGAACTATGCCTACAGGGGGCCCAAAGACTGGGGGGGGGACTATTCTGCTTACAGGGGGTCTCTAATCTACAGGGGGGAGGGCTATTCTGCCTACAGTGGGGCCCAAATCTACAAGCGGGGGGACTATTCTGCCTACAGGGGGTCTCTAATTTACAGGGGGGGACTATTCTGCCTACAGGGGGGCCCTAATCTACAGGGGGGGGGACTATTCTGCCTACAAGGGGGCCCAAATCTACAGCGGGGGACTATTCTGCCTACAAGGGGCTCTAATCTACAGTGGGGGACTATTGCTTAAGGGGGCCTAATTACGGGGGGGACTATTCTGCCTACAAGGGGCCCTATCTACAGGGGGGGACTATTCTGCCTACAAGGGGACCCTAATCTACAGAGGGCCCTATTCTACCTACAGGGGTGGCCTAAACTACCGCCCGGGGGCCCGAAGCTACCTACGTCTCCCCAAGCTACCTAGCTACTGCCCGGTGGATGCCTAGCTACCGCCCGGGGGCCCCGTTGTACCTACATACCGACTGGGGGCGCCCCATAATTACCAGGGGGTAATTCTTACAATTTGGGCCATTATAAACGGGGAGTTTGTACATGGGGGGAGGGGCACTCAGTTGGGAAAATGATAAAAAAAAAGTGAGGATTCTCAGGTGTTTGTGTTGTAAATTCTAAAGGGACGAATGGTGGACGGAGAAAGTCATCATGGAGGTCTGGACCAAATAGAGAAGAAAAGGGAAAGTGAACGACTCCTCAGACAAGATGTCACCTGAGAGGCCCTAAATGTAAGTAAACTATTTGCAGAGCACATGTGTACACTGGTATCTACCACTATAGGGTCACTGTATGGAGGAAATATTGATCTTGGTGTGATGGTTTATAATCAGTATGGCGGTATTATATAGTATTGTTAAGTTGGAGATATGTGGTGATGATGTGGCGGTATTATTAGGTGCTTGTATATTGTTGTTGTTTTGTGATATTGGTCTTGGTATACTGGTTTAGTCAATAACATTATGGTGGCGCTAATCAGCATATGGTAGTGATAGGTGGCGGAATTATTTAGAATTTATATATTGTTGCTTGGTATTATTGGTCTGGGTATACTGGCTTTGCTAGTAACATTATAATGGTGACATGTGGAGGTATTTGCTAGACCTTGTATAACCCAGCGAGAACTAAATCCAAAAACAATGGCACAATTGTGACCCCAAAATTATTTTTTTATTTTTCTGGTGTGGCTATGGTTGTGGGATGGATGGGGCTTTGTCGGGACGGCCAGGGAGGGAGAGGGAAGAGCCCTGGATGTGAGCTTGTTGCTCACACATTATACATCTGTAGGAGCATAATGCAACACTGAGGGTGATTGACTGAATGGTTTGCTGTCTCCCTGGTGTCAGGTTTCGGCATGTGGTGGACGAGGTGGATAAATTACTGGGAGGGACTGGTGATGACGCAGCTGACGTGGTCGTTGTTGAAACCTATGACAGAATACATGGTAAATGGAGGATCCTAAAGTATAATTTCAAAGAGCAAAGCTTCAGACTGAAGGGAAGGATTTGTAAGTTTGTGTTCTCTAGAATACTGCCTGTGTCATGTGAAATGCGTGAAAGACAGCAGGAGCTCAGGGAGTTACTGTAAATGCATGACTGAAGTCTTGGTGTAGGGGAGAAGGATTTGGGTTCTTAGAGCACTGGGATTAATTTTTATTTGGGTACAATGGGCAACATATTAGAATACGAATGTGCCATTGTTTTGGTATATTTTGCATTAAAAAAACAAAAAAAAACTGATGCCCTATTCTTTATATAAATGAACTGTAATATACCAAATCTAGGATTACACGCCAGGCATGACATATTTGAATGTGCCTAAAGTAGGCGCATTAAATAAGTTGACACGCTATGCACCTAAATTATGCAATTTGCCTAGATAGGCGCATCAATTTTACAATGCGAGGTAGACCACAAGCCAGATTTTTGACAGGTTCATTCATTCAGGTGCACTTTACACTGATTTAATGCAGACATGTCACCCAATATGTTTCCTACTGATAAATTGTATTGCTGTGCTTGGGGAGAAAATTCTAGTAAAAATGCGGGGCTATATATGCTAGGGATAAGGAGGGAGGACAATCGAGAAAAGCAGAGATAGATAGGTTAGAGAGGGGGCAGACTATAACAGTGAGTGGAAAAATGGACTGTGGAGTGGGGGGACTAGACCAGTGAATAAGGAGATCCATGTGTTGCAAACCAGAATTGAAGATTTAGGTGCCCACAATATTTTATGTAATCCCATGCCATCTATTGAATGTATAGAACTGGAAGGAAATTTAAAGTGTCTTTTCACAAATGCCAGAAGTCTAACAAGAAAAATGGGGGAGCTTTAGGTGCTAACTCTAGAGAAACAGATGGATGTGGATGGTTTTGCTTAGACATGGCTGAGACATAATTGGGCTCTTAAACGTCAGGGCTCTACTTTATTTAGGAAGGACAGGACCATGGCCGTTCCTACGCTAAACTGCACTCAGGGCGAGGTGAAGAAATTTGCCCCCCCCCCTCATAACATAATGCGCCACGATGCATCATCGTCAACCGAGACTACAAAAAGCTGTACCCCAATGTGCAACGTATAAAACAACGAAATAATAGTTAGACTGTTAGCAAATAACACTGCTACACAAAACCAGAATCCCAGGCTAATAGTACCAATGTCCTGCTAAGAGCACATATCTCCACCACATAGTGACCAAATATCACAACACTGTGACCACATATCACCAGCACATAGTGACTGAATAATACCACCACATATCACCACCATATAGTGACTGAATAATACAAACTGACCATTACTGAATAGAAACCTTTATACTACAACCAATATTACCGGCATACAGTGACCATACAGTAGTGGATACCAATTGTACACAGGCTCTGCAGATATATAACCGATTACAGTAAAGTTACATCAGGGACTTACAGGAGTTATCTTGTAGAGTTCTCTTTCTCTTCTTCTGCATCTGTCCCAGGCCGCCATGACGACTTCTCCTGACCACGACTCTTCACTGTAGAATTTACAAAACAAACATCTTAGACTCCTTACTTTATCAGCACTTCTCTACCAATTCCTATCTCTATACAAACTCCCCATCTATAACACCTCATATGGTAGCCATGTAATATGCCCCCTGTAGCCAGACAGTAGCCCATAGTATCCCACTTTAGCCATGTAGTAGCCCCTGTGGTCAGATAGTTTTCCCTGTAGCCAAGTAATATTTCCCCTGTAGCCATGTAGTAGCCCCCCTCTAGCCCGGCAGAAGCCCCCGGTAGCTATGTAGTAGCCCCCTGTAGCGGTGTAGTAGCCCCCATGTTGCCATGATAGCCCCCATGTAGCCAGGTAGTAGCCCCCCATTTTTTTGTGTAGCCCAAAAGCCGGAGTCCCCTATGTGTGTAGTAGTCCCTATGAGGTAGTAGCCCCTTAGCCAGGGTTTTCCCCCATGTAGCGGGTTGCACCATGTAGCCAGGTTGGCCATGTAGCCCGGTGCTGCCCCCCTGTAGCTGGTAGTGCCCCGTAGCCCGGGGCTGCCCCCATGTAGTAGGGAGCTGCCCCCCGTAGCCCGGTTAGTGTCATTTGGCAGGTTGCACCTGTAGCCCGGTTAGCGCCCTGTAGCCGGTTAGTGTTTTTAGCCCGGTTAGCGACCTGTAGCAGGTTAGCTTCATGTAGCCCCGGTTAGCCCCATGTACCAGGTAATAGCCCCTACAGTTAAAGATAAAATAAAAAAAAAAATCACTCGCCCGGTCCCGCGTCCATGTCCGGAGCTGGTGAGCATGTAAGCAGCGTGCGTGATCAGCAATTACGCTGTCATGCAGTCCAGGTTCCTGGGGCAAGGGGGCAGGAGGAGATCGAGCGTCGCGGGGGGGATGGTGAAAGGTGTGCCCCCGAAAATAAAGGGGGAAAGGGGGGACGGTAACTATCTTTTTGCTTCCCCCCTGTACCAGCAGCTGATGGAGGGGGGCTGAGGAGGACTGGGGGTAAGGGTGACCTTGGGGGGCGAGGGGGCGGCGCCCCCTCGGGGGGGCGGGCATTGGCGCCCGGGCGATCGCTCGACTCGCCCGCCCCTAGGTACGGCCCTGGACAGGACAAACAAAAAGGGT
>JAODAL010080281.1:0-12299 GCA_025379985.1 Phyllomedusa bahiana | reverse complement strand
TATAATATATGGGGATGAAAGTCGGGGTTTAAGTAGAAATTTAAAATTTCCTTTGGGCCCCCCCCGTGGAAAATTTTTGGGGCTTTTATTAGCCACATTTTCTTATAGGTAAAATAAAACAAACCGGTTAACTTCAAGCCTTGAAAACGAAAAAAAACACATTTCCCGTTGTATGGGCTCACGAAACCCGGGTTTTTCAGTCCACCCCCCATTTTAGGGGAAAATTGGGTAAAAGGGGTAGTTTGCAGGCAGGAGCAAATTTTTTCCCACCTTTCCCCTTCTCATCAGCCCAAACCCACAATGACTAAAGAAAACAAAACCCCTGATTCTCCAAACTTCCTCCCCTTAATTTTGGGCCTGGCCAAAACCCTGGGCCGAATACCTGGGGCACCCCACCCCCCCTTTGCCTTTGGACTGCTAAAATTTAAAAAGCCGGGCCCAGATGGGACCGCAATTAGAAAGGTCAAATACTAGAAAAAAACCAAAAAATTGTCATCCCCTACAAACTGAAAACCCCGCTAGAGGCTTTATTTCCCCCGAGATCGGAAACCCTCGGGGGACACGTATCTGCCATCCAGGAGGGAAACCCTGTGCCTTTTTACATACCCTCCCCTCGGCCCAAACCCAGGGTTTTGGGCCCCCCTTCAACCACGGGACGGGGTACTTTGGGGAGGGAAATCTGCTTTTCCCTGCGCTTCCCCCGGCCTATGTTCTACGTAAAAGATAAATCCCCCCCCGGGGCCCAAGGAAACCAGGGGGAAAAACCGGGGCATTTTTCCCCTTTTTTTTCCGCCCCCAAACATGGTGGGGCATGGTCAGAAACTAGCCTAAATTTTTCTTCCTAACAGGTGGTCCCTTTGAGGGATTTTCCAAACCCCATTTTTTTCCCAAAGACATTCTTTTTCCCCAATTTTGGCAAAATTCCTTCTGCGGGGGGGGGGAAAACATTTTTCCTACTTGGGGTAACCAAAAGGGTCCCTTTTCCTCGTTCATTACCGGGGCATAAGGGCCCCCCCAGCCCCTAAATCAGGGCATGGGCCCTGTACCACAAATTCAGGGGGAAAAAGGGATGGGGTTTCCCAGCACGGGGTTTTCCCACAGGGGCCTGTTTCAGCGCCTGGAAGGTTTTCTTTTGCCTCGGGGGACCATTTAATCAGGCTAAACTTGGAAACCCCCTTATTTTAAGTCGAAATGGCACGGCTTTTTCCCCCATTTTCCGCCAAAAATGCCCTGTAGTACCCTTTCGATTCCCAAGAAAGCCCGGGTTGCTTTTTGGGTGAGGGGGCGGGGCCACTTTTAATCCCCTTCTACCTTTTTTAATTTAGGTTTTAATCTCCCCACCCTACTATGTACCCCGGGGTATCTAGTTTCCCCCTTTCCCCCAAAGGGCCCACTTTTAAATTGGGGTTTTAAATTGTAAACCCCGGTTTCCCCGCAGGGAGTCAAGTAGGGCCCTTGGACTTTTACTAGAGATTTTCCCCAATTAATTTAAAGTGAAAATTTATTAAGTGGGCAGTTTTAAAAATTTCCCCTATGTGGTTAATGACTTGACCCAGGGCTTTAAAATGTGGCGGGGGCCCCCTGCAATAAATAGGCATGGGGGGAAAATATTGGAACAAACCCTTCCGGAGTAAAAAAGCCGTTTTTTCCCTTTGTTTCCTTGGACAGGGGGATCTGCCAATGGGCCCCTTCGTGGGGTAAAGGGGGAAAATTTTTCCCTTCCCCGGGCCCAAATTGTCGTTTAAATTCATCTACCGGGGCATGGGGAAAAGAAATTCTACTGTGGACACTTCTTTGAGTCTGCGATAGTCATTGCAAAACCCCTCCACTCCCCTTTTGGTTTTTGGAAACTAAAAAGTTTGGGAGGGGGGACCTTCCCAATTTTGGACCCTTTTAAATTTCCCCCCAAGGCTAGCATTTTTTTTTTCTTCTTTAGAGATGACCTAAAACGGGGGGCCCTAAAGGGAAACCTATAGGGTTTTAGGTTTATTCTAACGGGGGTTTCTGTGGGGGAAACCCTCATGCCTATCCCCTTTTAGTAAAAACCGGGGCCCATTTCTGTGAAGAGGTCTTATTCCTCTGAAATAGTTCTCTACATTGTTTTTTTTTGGGAGCGGGATGGGTCCCCTGAGATTTTTACCGCTTTTTTATGTGGGCCCCACCGTTTTGGGGTCCCCCGGGCCCAAGGCCCCTCATGTTCCTCTCCTTCCGGGGTTTTTCAGATTGACTGGAAAATTTTTGGGAAAGGGGGTTTTTTCTCTTCCCTGGTTTGGTAAAACCCTTTAATTGACCCCCCCCCTTTTTCCACTATTTCATGGGGAAACCCGGGCCACTTAGCGGGAACTTGCTCTAAAGGGTGGGTATTTATATTTGAAACCCCGATCACCGGGGTTTTAAAGTGCCGATCCTGGGGGAAACCTATTATAGGGCCTGGGCGTGGGCTTCCTCCGGTGGGGGGGGAAGGAGATGCTCTTTGCCCAATTGGCATCACTTTGGAAAACCCTTTTTCCTGCATGGGGGGCCCAAGGGTCCACAAACCTCTTTTGGGGCGTGATTTCATTTCCCCCAAGTTTCCTTGGCCAAATTTTAAGAGACCCCTAGGGGTGGCGACCATACAACAGCCAAAGGGGGGAAAACCCGTGGGGGATTGGGGGAAACCCCTCGAAATTTAGAACAGCAAATAGAGTAATAAGGAAATCCCAATCTCGCCCTCCTTCTCTACCCCCTTCCCAGGATTGGCCTTTAGGGTCTTGTTTAAGGGCCCCCAACGAACCGTCCTCTGTGGGTTTGGGAGACGAATTTCGAAATTTTTGTAACCCTTTAAAAAATCTGCACAGCTCCTCCCTTTCCCTTTTTCATGAACGGGGTTCCCTGGGTCCGTCAAGTTTTCCTTAGGAATTTCCCGTTCGGGGGGAAGGGCCGGGAGAGCACTCCCCTTTCGATTTTTCGGGGAAGGGGTTTTTCCCAAGAGGAATGGCTCGGGTAACGGGAGCAAAAACCAAAAATGACCAAAAATATATTGTTTGGGCCCCTTTTTTTACTTTTACTAAAGGGCCCACAGATCCATCCCCATCCTATCAAAGGGGACTCTTTTGGTTTGGGAACGGTAAAAAAGGGGTCCGGAAATGGGGGACCGGGGAGGTACCGGGAGGGGGGACAGGGTTTTGGGAGAAATCCTTGATTTTCGGTGCACCCGGGGGCCCAATTTGAAACCCTTTGTAGTACCCACTTTTCGAGGGTTTTATTTTTGCCCTAAATTTGGCCCCCCCCAAAAACATGGGATTTGGGGATATCCAAAACCCTTTCGCCTTTAGGGAAACCCGGGAAATAACAAAATGCTCCACCCCCCCCGTTCCTAATTTTGGGCACCCGGGATTTTAGGTTTTTTTTTAAAGGGGAAAGTGTTGGGAAACGATCCTCTGTTCCAACCCCCCGGGGTAAACCCCCCCTTTAGGGGCCGTCACATTTTCCCGGCCCATTTTAGGGGCAAGGGCCCGGAGTTTGGGGCGGTTCCAAATTTTTTTCCCCGGATTTCCCCCCAAATTTAGGAACATTTTCTTCTGAGGAGGGCCCCTTCCCCAATTTTTCCCCCCCCCCCTGACCGAGAAGGAAAATCGGGCTCTTAAAGGGTTTTTCCCCCGTGGCCCTTTTCCAGGGCCCCCGGGTGACCCGGAAAAGCGGGTTTCTGCCACAAAGTCCCCCGAATAAAGGGCCAAAATCCGACCCCCAATAACATCATTTAATGTTTCTGCACAACCCCCGGGGGTGGGATTTTAGTTCCCCAACCTGTCTTTCCGGTTAACCTGAGCCCTGGGTTTTAAACCCCCGGGGGTCCCCCGTGGATAATGTGACCCCCACTTTTTTCCCAGGGCCAAAAAACATGTGGAGCGAGGTGGGGATCAAGGGGTGAACACACTCTCTGGTTCCCCAAATCCCCGAGGGGCCCTGATGCCATTTACTATGATTTTACCTTTGGGGGTTTCCCCCCCAAAAATTTTTTGACACGGCGCACACCCCGTTTGCGCAAAGAGAAACTGCGGCGGGTCGCAGAGGGTTCATCGGTTCCGAAGTGAGGGGGGCAGGGTGGGGTTATGTCCGGGGCCCCCACATCTCCAGCATTTACTACTAAAGGGCATCTCCTTGGCACTGGGTCCCGGGGCCTTTCCCCCGGCCTGGCATGACCCTCCCGGGGGGTCTTGGCCCCCCGGCCCTTTTGATTTCCCCGTCTCTCGGCCCTCCCAGTATGGGGGTTTCAGCCCCCCTTTGCCCCCAGGAATCTCCCTAGCATGGAACCATCCCAACCCGTCCCACCCGGGGCATCCGCCGTTTGGGGGGGAAAAAGTGCAACCAACAAAAGTCAGAATGCGGCGCGAGTGCATTTAAAAGGCCATAACCACCCCCGGCCTCCACCCTTTCGGGGGGGAGCATTCCCGGGCTGCAGCCCTTTTTGGACCAGATGCCAAAAAGTCAAATAGCTGTGAATTGGGAGGCTTTTGGGCTACTCTACTCCCAGTGGTTAAAAATCTGAGCCCGGCCCCCCCAAAGTCACCCGACGCTCCAAAGGGTTTTTGCTTTTAAAATTGGAATAAAACCTTAGAATCCTTTAAGGCAATTTGTAGTATGGGCCCTTTTGGGGGTCCCCCCGTCGTTTCCCCCGGCCAGCACCCCAGCCCAATTTCTCCAGTGGTAGTGCTTTTTTTTTTTTTTTTTTTCCCCCTTTGGCGATCGTTTTTTAAACCGGTGAGGAAAAGCCTTTAAAGGGCTTTTTCCGGGGGGCCCTCTTTTGAAGGGTTCCCTGAAGGTTCCTGGCCCCCCCGTCCCTCATAAAGTGGGGGCCCGGGGAGCTGGAGTTTCCCCGGGCCCACACGGCATCCCTTAACAAAGGCCTTTTGTTTTCTTTAGCAATGGTTCATACTTGCTGTGCCTCAGGGCTTCGTATAGCCTTTTTTGCTGTTGTTCCCTGGCCCGTCTCTGGGCCTGCATGACTTCCCCATGGGGCTTTCTGGGTGCTGGCTGTGGCTTGCCCCGCTGCTGCAAATTTGCCCCGAACCCGGTGGGTTAATTTAGCTCCCCCAATTAAACAGTTGTAGTTGGCTCTGTCTGCTTTTTTAACCCCAGGACATACACGCGGGTTGTGCCCGCTTTCCCCCCCAATTGTTTGGGGGGTGCTCAGCGTAGTTGAAATAAAACGTCCTCGGCACCTGGAAAACTTTTGGCTTTTAAATTTTTTCCACAAATTCATATAGGTAAAATAAAACAAAAATGGCTTAAATTTAGCCTTTGAAACGTAAACAAACACAGTTCTGTGTATAACTCACAGTATCCCTGGTTCAGTCCTCACCCAGCTTAGGGAATTGGGGTACACGGTAGATTGCGGGCAGGAGCACAACCTTTCCACCTTCCTCTCAGTCAGCCCAAACACACTGACTGAGCACCACACCCCTGATTCTCCAAACTTCCTGCCTTAAGTAGGCCTGGCCAAAACCTGGGCCGGATCGACCACACTTAGCAGTCATACTACTAGAAATAAACCAAATGTCAGTACCCTAGCAATACTGACAACGCTAGCAGGCTTTATTTAAACCGAGATCAGGAACCTCGGTGACACGTATCTGCCATCCAGGACGGAAACCCTTTTCCTTCTTAATATTTATATAATTATATTTTATTAGGAGTTTAGAATATGAAAGTATATATGAAAATGTTTGGTGCATTACATAGAGTGCAATGCGCAAACTTTGTATGGCAGTTTTGCATCAAACTTTAGCGCATTAAAATGTGTCATCATTCGCACATTACGCCAAGTTTGGTCATATGCCTGTAATGAACCGGTAAAAAAAGGTGTATGCGAATTCATACATGTCACCCATATAATCTTTCTATGCACCACTATTATCCTGTAAAATTATTGTCTTTAAGTGTCAAATTCCTTTCAACCTTTTAGTTCAAACAGCTAATTATGACCTAACTTTCCAAAATCCAAGTTGATCCTCCTTGTTCAGTTGCAACCGTGGTAAACAATATTAGGACTTGAACTATGAAAAAAATAACTTAGCAACTAACTGACTGAAATCGGAAGCAAGTTTGGATCTCTACCCTCCCCCACTCCCCACACCACAATGATCACAAAATAGATATCTCTTCTCCGAAGCAGACATATAAATGGGAAGGAGAGAATCTGGTCCTCATCGAAACTCCACACAGCTGCAGAAAGAAATGGCTGCTAAATGAAAAGTAATTGTGTGCCAGTAGAAAATTGACACAAACTACAACAAATGAATTCACAACATTGGAATATGGCATAAAGCATTGCAAATGTACTCCTAAACAATGGATCCCTAAATCGTGTGTGACCATCCAAAAATTCCAGTTTTCCATTCTCTGCCAAAGATTCAAAAAATGTGTTCCCTTCTCCCCTGCACCGTAAGGTTGCAGGTACAAGTTCTTTGGGAGAACCTTTGGGATCATGGAATGATCAATTGTTGCAACGCTTGATTAAACAATTACCAGGCTATATTCAGGAAACCAAGAGTCTAGTGAAAATGATGTCACAGACATGTTGGGATTTCCAATGTTCTTGGATCACATGTGGTGTGGTAGGATTGTATTCATCCATCCCACATGATTTAGCCATCCATTATTTAGGAGTACATTTGCAACGCTTCAGTCCGTATTCCAATGTTGTGAATGAATTTGTTGTTCTTTGTGTCGTTTTTCTATTGGAACACAATTACTTTTCGTTTGATGGCCATTTCTTTCTGCAGTGTTGTGGAGCTTTGATGGGGGCCAGATTCTCTACTTCCCTGGTGAACATTTATATTTTCGCTTGGGAGAAGAGCTATCTATTTGCGATTGTTGCGGTGTTGGGGGGGGGCATCCGAACTGACTTCTGATTTTGGCTCATATGTTAATACCAATGATATGAACCTTAAGTTCACATTTGAGTGGCATACTAAATCTGTCAACTTTCTGGATGTCAGTTTGTGTGGTAACGGGTGAGGCACCATCGATGGTCTACCCCATAGAAAGGATACAGCTAGGATTTCCATCTTATATGCCACTTCTTGTCAACCACATCATGTAATACAAGATATTTTGGTTGGCGAATTCATTAGGACGAGACGGAATTGTTCATCAGACAGTTTGTGGTGCATCAGAGAGCCGTATGTAATAGATTAAGGCAATGCAAGTATCCACAGCGGATGCTGAATAAAGTTGTTAAGAGAATCTCACATATTTCCCGTAATGATCTAATGACACAGAAGCAAAAAGGACTACATAATCCAATAAAGTTTTTACTTTTTTAGCTACTTATAGTCCTCAGTTCAATGCACACATTTCCATAATTAAAAAACATTTTCCATTATTAGCTATTCAGGAGAATGAGGGACATTGTGGTTGAGGAAAATATTTGTTTTGTGTCTAGCAGAGGACTGGCTATAGGATACCTTCTTTCACCTAGCATTTTTCAGTCTAAGAATTTATTTAAACAACATAACTGGTTAGACACTGTGTGCTCGTATCTTTGTGGATATAATCATTATATAGTCTGGAAATATATGTGTACCACAAGAAATTTTGTTTCTTCTACTAATAGTGATTCTTTTGACATTATGTCTTATATCAATTGTAATACAAAATTAGTGGTCTTATTACCTACTCTGCTTGCAATCTGCAATATGTTGGATATACCAGTACCCAGTTAAAATTTAGGATAAGGAGACATATCTCCGACATACTAAAATCCAGTCATGTAGGTATTTTCATGGCATCCAAGCATTTTGCAGAATACCATGGAGGAGAGTCCTCTAGTTTTGTGTTTTCAGGTATTGAGAGGGTTAACAGACCAGTGGGATGGTGGGTAAGCTGACTCTGCATGAATTGTTAATACACCACAGTGGACAACAAATTGGTCTGTATGGCTTTCATCCCAGAAGGAAGCCTCTTCTAAAGATGATGCACAAGAAAACCCGCAAACAGTCTGCTTAAGAAAAGCATACTAAGGACATAGATTACTAGAACCATATCCTGTGGTCTGTTGAGATGAAGATAAACTTTACTTGGTTCAGATGGTGTCAAGCGTGTGTGTGGTGGCCATTAAAGTCTATGGGAGAGGAACAAAAGCTTAATTCTTACACCTAAACAGGGGAGGAGAAGCTGGAATTAAAATCCACAACATTAAACTGGATACGTGCTACATCTTAGGCAAGACAATTAGGTTATAAAAGTCACAGAAAAAAGTTACAGACTATTCACTATCCCTGTCCTGTACCACAGCATGACCCTTAAACCTGCATGACCCCCAAATTAAAAAGTGCCAGAAGGAAGAATTATTTGAACCACCATTTTAGTTCAACTGGACATTGACTATGCCTGTCCTGGAACGCAGCATGACTCTTAAACCTGTCTGACCCACAGATTAAAAAGTGCTGGAAAAAGGAGTCTTTGAACCACCATTTTAGTTGAACTGGACATTGACTATACCTGTCCTGGACTGCAGCATGACCCCAAAAGCTGCATGAGCCACAGATTAAAAAGTGCCGGAAAAAGGAGTCTTTCAACCACCATTTTATTTGAACTGGACATTGACTTTCCCTGTCTTGGACCGCAGCATGACCCTTAAACCTGCCTGACCCAAAGATAAAAAATGCATAAAAAAGGAGTCTTTGAACCACCATTTTAGTTGAACTGGACATCGACTATCCCTGTCCTTGACTGCAGCATGACCTCCAAACCTGCATGACCCACAGATTAAAAAGTGCCGGAAAAAAGTAGTCTTTGAACCACCATTTCAGTTGAACTGGACATTGACTATACCTGTCCTATACCACAGCATGACCTCCAAACCTGCATGACCCACAGATTAAAAAAGTGCCAGAAGAAAGTAATCTTTGAAGCAGTATTTTAGTGAAATGGACATTACCTATCCATATCCTGTAACGCAGCATGACCCAAAAACCCGCACAGGTGCCCTTATGGACCATTAGCAGAAAATTTTGCAATAAGAAATAAACTATATTAAAAACAACTAGTTTTCCAATACTGCTGCGGCTAGAGGTATTTGCCATTCTACTGGTGACAGTGTTCCACCATGACATTAGAATGTGAAGCAAATTAAACAGATGTCCCCAGTAGGTCAACGAGGCCTGTCTGAAAATCCTGCATTCTACTGTTGAGTGGGTTGAAGGAAATTACTGATCAAGGCAGGTGAGGCTGTAAACGTGGATCACGCAGGATCAGCTAGCAGGGCCGGAGTTACAGTGGGTGCAGTGAAAGCCAGGGCTGGTGTTCGTCATCTATTAACCGCAGGGTTTACTAGGGACCGGATTTCAGGGGGCGGTGAGGCCAGGGCTGGCTCCGCCTATAAACCCCGCAAAAATGCCCCCAGACGCAGCAATAAAACATGTGCTGAAGCAGAGTGCGGAAGCGGAAGTTGAGCTAAGAATCTTTGACCCTTTTGGGCCCTGTTTAAAAATTGTGAACAACAAATGGTCTGTTAGAAACAACATTTTTTTTTAAATTATAGGACCGGTTAGTTTAGCTGTATTTCACAGGCAAACATGACCTCCAAAACTCAAAACTATGAGCCATTTGGCGACTGTTGAACAATTGTGAAAACAAATGTCTGTTTGAAACCACATTTTTATAATAGGACCTGTAGTATAGCTGTATTTCACAGCAACATGCCCCAAAAATTCAAAAAATGACCCTTTGGCCACTGTTGATAACTGTGAAGATCAGATGTTTGTTAGAAACCACATTTTTTTTTTTAAATAGGACCTGTAGTATAGCTGTATTTCACAGCATCATGACGAAAAAAATTATAAAATTATTAAAAATTCTCAGCCACTGTGAGGGAGAAATTCCACTTATAAGCCATATTTCTTTTCCAAAGGACCTTGATTATAGCTGTATCTCACAGGACCATGACCCCAAAACCATTGACAGTGTGAAAAATTTTGAAGATGAAGTGATTAAATGGAAAACGTTTTTTTTATGAAACAATTGGAGTCTTTTACAGTCCCCACGGCAAAACCAAAAAAGACCTTTTGGGAACTAAGAATAAAAATTGCAGTAAGAAATGATCGTTTGAAAAAATGTTTTTCAAAAGGACCATTTCTGTTTGAAGAGAAATGTGAAGTAGACCGGCAACTATTCGGTGACCTTGGCAATTGGGGCCAAAACATCATCAGAGATCCACCCCTGATTCATCTTGATGAAAGTCAAACAATCCACATTCTCAGTAGAAAGCCGGATGCATTTGTCTGTAATGACTCCTCTAGCTGTGCTGAAGGTCCGCTCAGATATGACGCTGGCTGCTGGGCAGGACAACACCTCTATGGCGTGGCGAGTGAGCTCGGGCCATTCATCCATTTTGGATACCCAGAAGTCGATCGGGTCCGGAAGATATCCAAAAACATCGGTGGAGAGACGCAGATGGTCGTGCACAATGATCTTAAGCCGCTCTCTGTGTGTCGTATGTGTGCCCTGCATTACATGTGTTGGTGAGTTGGTAAATAAGGATTGGCAGAGGTCACCCATTAGGCTTCTGCCACAAAGCTTGCTGCTGCCGCTGCGGCTACTCAGCACTCTACTGCTGTCGCGTTGCTGACGTTGTTCCACTGTGACATTTGAAGAACGTGAAACAGACGCAACAGATGTCTCCAGTTGATCAATCAGCACGGTCTCCAATTCCTGCATTTTACTCTCTATTTGGGTGGATGGAAGGAAAGTGCTGAGTTTCGCTTTGTAACAGGGATCGAGGAGGGTGGCCACCAAGTAACTGTTGTTCATTTTGATGGTCTCGATGCGAGGATCATGTTGGAAGAAATGAAGCATCTAAGCACTCATGTGAGAGATGGAGCCTTGATTTCCCAAGCCTCTGGGTTGAGGGGCACTAGCAAACTGATCTTCCTTATCTTCCTCCTCTGTCTCAAATCGGTGCCAACCTCTTTCCAAGGTAGGGACATCGGTAACGTCGGTGTCCAGAAATACCCCATCCTCCTCCTCCGCTTCCTTCGCCTCAGCTTCAACACAGCCCTGACTTGCCTCAGATGCTGTACCCTGAGAGCTGAGGCGCTGCCTTGCACCAGCCCTGGACCCGAACCACCGCCTAATGAAGACCGATAAAGTTGTGAAACTGTCGGGCCTTCTGGATTCCAAGGAGAGAAAGTCTCTGCATCCACATCTGTGTCCGTCTCCTCCACCGTCGTTGGTGGGACCTGCTGTTTCAGAGTGTCCAACACTTGTTCCAGAACTAAGATCACCACAATGCTCATGCAGACAAGAGCATTGTCCGCACTGACCATTTTGGTGGCTTCTTCAAAACTGGCAAGGATGGTGCAGAGCTCTTTCACCTGCCTCCACTCTCGGTGGCTCAACACCCCGAGGTCCGCACCGCTGCTTGTCAGGCCATGTGTCACTTCTTACTGCGTAATGGCATTGCACTGCTGCGACATTCGCTAGAGAATGTGGAGGGTGGAACTCCAGCGTGTTGACGGGGAGGCCAAGCTGACGCTGTAACGCAGTCAGCCGGGACGAAGCAGGGTGCGAACGGCGGAAGTGTGAGCTCTGACCTCGAGCCTTCCTCAGCAAGCAGTAAAGACCCGGTTAGCGCTTTAGAAATTTCTGGACGATGAGGTTCATGACGTGTGCCAGGCAAGGGATATGCTCCAGCCTACCGATCTTAAGGTCGGCCAGGAGATTTCGACCATTATCATACACCACGTTGCCTGGCACAAGGTTCTTGTCACCCAGCCAGCGCTCGGTCTCATTGCGAAGTGCCGTCCACAGCTCCTGACCTGTGTGTTGATCGTCTCCAAGACAGATTAATTTCAACACGGCCTGGTTTCTCTGGGCACGTGATGCTTCATGTGGACCTTTGTATGAAAGAACCCTGCTCCATCCCTGTGGTTTTGAAGATCGTGCGCCGAGCCTGAGAGCCACCGTCATCACCAGAGACAGCCACCCAGCTCACCCAGTGAGCTGTCACTGAGATATAGCGACCTTGGCCGTGCTTACTAGTCCATGTATCGGTGGTCAGATGGACTTTACCAGACACAGATGCAGACAACACGCTTGAGATTTTAGATGACACGTGGCTGGCCAGGGCAGGGACTGCTTTTCTGGAAAAGAAATGCCTGCTCGGCATCTAGTATTGGGGGCAGGCAAGGGCCATGACGTGCAGGAACCCATCTGTGTCCACCAGACGGAAAGGCAACATTTCCAAGACCAAAAGCCTGGCAATGCCGACATTCAGGCTTTTGGCTTTGAGATGGTTTGGGGTAAAGTGTTTCTCT
>JAODAL010080280.1:0-12299 GCA_025379985.1 Phyllomedusa bahiana | reverse complement strand
CCCCAGAATTGTCCCGATTGTATAAAAAAAGAAGTAATAGGGGAAAAGAAAAAAAATATTAAATCATAAAATCAGTTTATTTTTTTTTTTTTCGTTGCACCCATACTATTGTCCTTGGAAAAAAAAAAAGAAATAAACATGTTTTTAGGAATTAATATTGTTTTTTTTTTTTCCCCCTATTTTATACTTTTTTAAAAACACATGGGGACAACTTCGGGAGTCTTATCATTTTGATTGGGGCCATGTACAGTTTTATTTCAGTGCATTAGAAAACCCAAGGGGACTCGCTCGCTCCCCCATTGGTCCAAATAACGCCCCCCTTTTTTTTAAATAGCCAACCCCAAAAGACGCTCGGATTTTTTTTCCCCAAAAAAAAAAAAAATATGAGAAATAGCCCGCGCTCTGTTTGGGCTAAGCGAACGAGCCCCCCCGCCGCTTAAACCAAATCACTCTTTTCTGCTTTTACTTATTTTGAACTGTCCCGCCTTTAAATATGATGGGTCAATATTTCTCCATGGGGTTAGAATGGGACATTGCGCTCCTTTTTTTTAAACCCTTTGGGGCCCTGGTTTTGGCCCGCCCAATCAAAGACTTAAAAAATTTTTAAATTTACTGTATTTCCCGGGGGCAATTCTCTCTATTGAAATTTCCCTATTGCCCGTCTCGGCACAAACCGTTTGTTCCGATTGAATTGTTTTAATGCTTATAGGAGGTTTAAGCTCTTTTTCAGAGAATATTTTACACTTAATAAAAAAAATTTTTTTTTTTAATACTCAGCCGCACGGCGCGAAGCCGAGATTCATTGGCCCATCTCCCAAAGATTACAATGGGAAAATTTTACTCGCGCTCTGATTGGCTGGGGATAGCCAAAGCCCTCGCCCAAATCAGCTCTTTTCTGTTTTTTTTTACGTATTTTACTGCCCCGCCTTTTGATTTGATTGGCCCCAAACTTCTTCATGGGTTAAAATGGGTCTCTGTCCCCCCTTTATTCTGATTGGTCAATACTCCTCCAAGGATTAATTTGTCTCTGTCGCTCTATTCTGATTGGCCGAATAGCCAAGCCCCCGCTAGCTCACCCAATCAGCTCTTTTCTCCATTTTTTAAATTTTTTGTGAACTTTTGTTTGATTTTGAGTGGTCAATAGTTCTCCATAGGTTTTAATGGTTCACTGTCGCCCCTATTCTGGGCCTTTCTTCTGCCACCAATGAAAATACTTTCAAATTTGAATTACTGTTTTTCCCCAATTTCCAATACCTAATTCTTGTTTAAAGGAAATATTGGAAAGTGTTTTTTTTTTATTTTTTTTTTTTGGGGTTGAGCTCTTTTTGAAAAGTTTTCCCGCCTTTTAAAAGCGATTTTTTTTTCATACTCCGAGGGACATCTTTAATGATTTCTCGCTGTTTCCGCCGTCTCAAATGGGAATACATGGGGCGCAGTCCCGCACGGGCCCCCCATGTCCCCGCACGCCCCCAACACTGGCAGGTGCGCCGGATTTTTCCCCCGATGCAGCGCACCTCCTCGGACGGCAATCTTGGGGCCGCGCCGCACGCGCCAAAGCCCCCTCACTCCCCCCACCTCTGGCGAGGGCGGCGATTTTACCCGCATGAAATGAGCGGGGCCCCGGGGCCCGACATAAATCAGGCGCAGATTTCACCCAAAAGGGGGAAAGGGTTTTGCGCCCCGACGGGGGGCTTCAACATGTTCCCCAAAAAAGCTTTGAAAACTCCCATAGGCATTGCAAATGCAGATTTTTTTTGAAGCTGGAAATGTCATCTAGAGGAGAAAGATTTAGGTCACAAAGGTTGCTCTAAGTTGTGCACTTCTGCGTTTCACTGCGGGGGGATCTGCCTCCCATAGATCACACAGTGCCGCGGAGCGATATACTCTCGCATCTGATACCAGGGACTTTTTCCCAGAAAGAGAACTTCCTTTGATTTTCCCCGTCCCAACCCTTTGGGGTTTTCACGCTGATCACCAAATTTGTTTTCCCACTCTGGGGGGGGTCCTCGTGCATAAATACGCCTTTAGGGGTGTCATTACGCTCGAAACGCGCCTTTTATGGATTTTCCATTTTGAGAAGTGAAGAAAAAAACTTTTTATAGCCGAAACATGAATACAGACACAGGGAGGGCCCCCGCATTCGGAGCAGGAACCCTCAGACTCAACTATCTGTCACTATTTGATAAAACTTATTACCCGACCCTTTTTATGGGGAGGGTTTGAAGTTTTAGACTCGAGGGAAAAAACTATAGTAAAAAAAATCTAGAAAAACTGCAAAAAATTTGGGCAAATTTTAGCAGTTGAAACTTTTCATGAAATGGGGGTATACGTCCTACTTCTATCTCGTGTTTGAGTGATCTTTAAGGGAAATGCGAAATGTTTTTCCCATATTGCACAGCGTGTTGCCGTGCTTCTGGGGGTGTGCCTGTAATCATCAACCTCTGTACAATATGGTCTAAGCACACTCTTCCAGCATCATTGCACATTCACTTCAAGATGGTGAAGCGCAAGTGACTGCATAAAGCTAAAGGGCCACAAGCAGGTAGAAATTGAAGCAGCAAATGACAGCATACAGATTAAAAATTTTGAATGCAGCTTTGGATGGACGGGGAGTAAAAAACGCGTAAAAGTGCAAACTGGAGAATTGGATAATGGTTTGGGCAGAGCAAGTCTTAATGCTGCCCAAAAAGGGGCAAGGAAAATTTATTGACGGGAAACACAGCTCGTTCATTGCAGCTTTGGTTGTAACGGGCCATGAGGCACAGGAAATAGCTGAGGCTGCTGCCAGTGAGTGGCACAAACAAAATAAGGGCTGAAAGATTTGAACCGAAGGGGGAGCAGAGAGAAAAGAAAAACGGACCAAGTTTTTAGATGCTTTTTGAATTACCGGAGCATGGCATAGGATAGAAGAAAAATGGGGGGCGCACAAGAGGGAAGAACACAAAACTTTGGTGCGTATAGGTGCGATCCAACAGGGTAGAAGCATAGGAACAAAAAAAAACTAAGTTTCAGATGCAGCTTTGGATGTGAAATGGAGCATGAAAACCAAGGAAGAAGACCGGAGGAACTGAGGGGGCTGCACAGGTTGTATGAAAACAACAGCAAGCAGGCACTGTATAGATTTGAACCAGAGGGATTACAAGATTTGACAAAACAAAAACAAAGTTTTTGATGCAGTTTTGGAATGACTGGAGCATGAAAAAACCCAAAGTTAAAGTGCTCACAGTGTTGTAAAAAACACAATAACACTGTGCGAATAGATTTTTATCCGTGGGTGGTAGCAGAGAACTGTGAAACAACAGAAAACCAAGTTACAGATGCAGTTTTGGGGATGGACTGGAGATGAGACGAAAAAGTTATTGCTGCACATGATGCACAAACACAATAACTGCTGTCAAGTAATTTTAAAACCAGCAGGGGGTAGAAAGAGATATAAGACAGTGGAAAACCAAATTTCAGAGCGCTTTGATGTGACTGGAGAAAAGGGGGAAAAAAGGAAAGAAGACCGGGAAAATTTATTAGGCTGCGCATAGTGAATGTTAAGAAACACAATAATTTGGTGCTGATAGATCGACCCAGTACGGGGTAAAAGACAAGAGGGGACAGCAAAAAACTAATTACGATCAGTTTTGGGATGTGATGGCATGAGACACACGGAAGAATTATGATGCACAGTGATTTGGTACAAACAATTAACTGCACATTAAATTGATACCTGTTCACAAGTATGCAGAAAAGCCACAAAAATTAATACAGCAGAAAGATGTGACACAACAGAAACCAATTTTCAGATCGTTTTGGGAAAGTGACTAAGCTGATAACACAAAGACTTTGGTGCTGCACATGAGTGCTACAAACACAATAACGCGTGCTGAATAGATTTTAAAACAAGGGGAAAGGGCAGCAGAGAGAATGTGATACAGAAAACCAATTGTTATTGCAGTTTTGGGAGGTGACTAACACAAACAAAAAGTAAGCGTAAAAAGGGAAATTTTAATATTTAAGGGGGGGAAAAAACATACCCATAGAAAAAATGAGAAGGGGCCATTAATTTTAGGGTGCCTCCGCCTGTTCCCTGGGTCAGGGCCGCCACAGGCGTGATAATTCGGAGACTACTAAACAGGCAAAATTCTCACCCCTTTGTTTTACTCCTTTTTGTAGACAAAGAAATTTGGAACCGAGCTGTAGGACACCCCGCCTGATGACCCCCAAAATGACGAAGGTCTCGTGCAGCCACCGGCTTTTTTTCCACTGGAGAGCCTCTCCCAAAATTTCTACCAAATTGCAAAAGGTGGAAAACTGGCGGCTAATATTGAGTGACAGCCCCGGGGGGGACTTCTTTAAACCCTCATCCCTCGCCTCCTGGAGTGAAGGAACCTGCGCCAGCTCATCGTCTGAGGCAGCTCCACTTCTGGGATTTGACCTAACTCTAATCACAGCCAAAACGCATAGGGTAGCTCACCCCCCTTTCCCTGCTAATTTAGTTTTGCCCCGGAAAGTCCTGCAGTGGTGTGCTCCAGCCTGATGAAAAAAAAAGGGAAACCATCAGAACCAATCATAAAAACAAAAACCGCGCTTTGGATGTGACTAGAGTATAAAGGGGTTTTGGTGGTTTGGGTTGTTTTTTCCTGACCTTAAGTTACTCATCTTTTAATCTTTTGTGTTTACAGGGTAACACACAAAAAGTCCGGGATGGGGGGCTATTGCAAAACCTGGTCCAAAATGAGAAAAGGGGCCCTCACAAATCTTCTCCAAGCCAAAGCCTTGCCAGAAAAAAAAATGGCCGTCCTTTAAAATGGGTACAAGGGTTTTAAGGGGGGGGTGACAGACCTAAGGCCAATCCACCCGATTAGGGCCTCCCCTTAGGGCCCCCTCACCCAAAAGACCCCAAAAAACAAAAACATGTGGACCCGAGAGCATATTTGGGGCAGGGGTGCTCCGCCACATCCCAAACCATTCTTCTCCCCCCTTATTTCAGAATCCCCCCGTCTCTATAGTCCAATAAAAACAAAATGCCTCCATTTCATCCCTAAATGCACAGGAGTGTCCCCATTATCAAAACTCAGCACAGAACCAAAGGGTCCAAAGACAGGGGAAACCACAGCACTTAAACGCAGATTTGGGGGGTGACTGGGGTTGCGTGATAACTGTATGTTGACAAAATCTGGGGAAAAAGGGTTTTTCCCAGGACAACGATTTGGTTCTCTTTTGAATTTTCTTGCTTTGTTGAAGGGCGAAGTTTTTTTTTTCCCCTTAAATATCCCTAAGGCCAGGGTCAAACCAAGGCCCCCCGCGATCCTCTGACTCTGCTCGGCCGTTTTTACCACTTTTCCCGTGCACTGTCTTTTCAGGGAGGGGGCAGGGGGGATTTTTTCTCTCCTACTTTCTCCCTTTGTATGTAAACGCCCGGGAGTGCTGACATACATCCGGCGCGCAGGGGGGGGGCGAGTTTTAAATTTCCCCCCCCTGCGACACGGGTCTCCCGGTCGGCACCCTCTGCCGGCCCAAGAATCCCCCGGGGGGCTGCGTGACTGTGTAATGGGGTGATTCGTCGGCCGCTTCATGTAACCACTCCCGGGCCTGCCCCCAGCTACCGACCGGAAAGGAGGTGAGTACCTTTTTTATTTTATACTTAGCGCAGGGGGATTTCCCGGGACGGGGGCAAATGCGACAAAAACCGGGACTGGGGGGTATTGGGGCATCTACCCCTTTTCGGGGGCTTAGGGGCATTAAAAGGCACAGGGGGGCTTTAGCGACATCTACATGGGCTACGGGGGGGTTAAGGGGCATTACCTCTACAGGGGGGCTATATGGGACATCTCCCTGGCTACTGGGGCGCAATATGGGGCATCTTCCTGGCTACTGGGGGCTATATGGGGGGATCTTCCTGCCAAGACTAAAACCTGGGTGTGAGCAGTTTTCCCTCATGAGGGGGGCACGGGGACGGGTCTACCCCTCTGAGGCCCATTTATTATCTATCTCATTATCTATCATTTTTCTATCTCAAACTACCCCTTCTATCATCATTATCTACTATCCCCTATCTTTATCTTCTATCTATCTATTCATACTTCATCTACTATCTATCTACTCATATCATCTTTATTCTATCTCCTCATATCTATCTATCTATCCATATCAACTACTATCTCATATCTTCTATTTATATCTATCATCTATCTCATTCTATCTATTATCATCACTTCTACATTTTTTATATATAAAAAAAAAAGAAACAGAGAAGGCGCAAAGGAATTATTTGGGCAGGATTTACAATAAATAACAATATTTTCACCTCCTCACTTTTTGCGTTTAAAAAACCCAAGGGACAACTCTCATATCAGCATAAAAAGCTCGGTTTGAGCTCTTAACCCGGGAGCTCCGGTCCCCCACCCCCCTTTGAAGAAAAGCCCCGTTTGAATGATACAGTGTAAATAGGAAAACTCGTGATAGCGCTAGAGGGAAAGTGGTCATGCACTATTGGGGCTGGATCAGGTTTGGTTAATTTTTTTAAAATTTAAAAAAACACATACAAAATATAAAATCTATAACCCTAAAGCGTTTTTTTCCGAACACCGGCCTTATCAGGGGGGATCTATGAAGTTAACCTAACACGATCCCCCCCAAAGTTCATGACCACTTTTCCTTGAGGTACTGCCCGAGTTTTTCTATTTAGATGTACTATCTGTCTATCCATCCCCTATTATCTATTATCTATCTTCTCATATCTATCTATCTTTCCCATATCTATCTATTATCTTCTATCTATCTTCATCTATCTATCTATCTATAAAATATCTATCATCTATTATCTACTATCTATCTCATATCTACCTATCTTTCATTCTATCCCATATCCCCATCTTTCTATATCTATTATCTAATCTACTATCTATCTCATATCAAACTATTATCTATTTTCCCCAAACTTCTAAATCATTTACCCATCACCTACTATCCCATATCACTATCTCATTCTATCTACCCATCCATATCATCTTCTCATATCTATCTATCTATTATCCCCTATCTATCTCAATCTATCACCATATCTATCCCTATCTATCTATCTCAATCTACTATCTCTCTACTCAATTACTATCTATTTATCTTTGTATTTTCTGTTGAGACCAATACAAATGGATCTTCCCACATCCCTTTAAAACAAAGTCAGGACAGGGGTCTCCTGGGTAGCACTGGATGGGAGAGTCACTTGCTTATTATCTTGAGTCGAATCTTCCTAATTCAGTAGGTTGTAGACACGAACAGCTTGAAGTAGCGATGAGATCTGTATAGGACGCAAGGAGCAGTTTTGGGTCATCACCTAGAACCAGTTATATTCTTGGCAATCGATCCCCAGGACACTTTCTGCCCTTTCCAATGTCCAAGATTTTTTTTTTCTTTTTACTATCTATCTATCTATCTATCTATCATTATCTACTATCCCATCTATCTATCTAACTATCCCTATTATGTATCCATATTATGTTTTTTCATATTATGATCTCATATCTATCTATCCCTATTATCTATTTCTATCTCAAAACTATCTATCATCTATCTATCTATCTACTATCCTACTATCTTCTTTCTATCTATCTACTATCCCCTATTTTTCTATCTATCTATCTATCTATCTATCTATCCCATCTATCCCCTATCTATCTGTCTTTTTATCTATCTATCTATCTATCCCATATCTATCTCTATCTAATCTTCATCTAAACTATCTATAAAGTATTAAACAATCTATCATCCATATCTATCTTTCTCATATTATCTCATATTATCTATCATTTACTATCTATCTATCTACATCACATCTATTAAACTCATATCTATCTATCGCAATTTTCTATCATCACAATCTACTATTCAATCTTTTTATCTATCTTCTTTTTATTCAAATTTTATTTTCTATCTCATACTACTATTATTCATACTAATCTATTACTATCTATCTATCTATCTATTTTCACTCAATCTATCTATTCCCAACTATCTACGCATATCTATTTCACAATCAATTTTTTATCATCCCATATCTATCTATTTTATACTATCCATCTATCTCATATCTACATTTTTATCTACTATCTATCTACATTCAACTATCTATCTATCCATTTCTATCTATCTACTATCATCTCCTATCTACTATCTACTCATATCATCTATTTATATCTATCTTCTATCTACTTTCTCATTCATCTACTAATATCTACTTTTCCCCTACTATCTACTCATAAATTTTCTTCTATCATTATATAAAAAAAAAACAGAGGAGGCGCACAATCTGAATTAGTTAGGGGCAGGGTTACAATGAAAAAACAATAATTTTCTCACCTCCCCCATTTTTTTCGGTTAAAACCAAGCACAAATCCTACAGCATAAATGCTAGGTTTGGGTCTACCCCCGGAGCCCGCATCCCCATCCCACTTTGAAAAAAAGCTCGGGTAAAGATACAGTCTAAATAGAAAAACCGTGCATAGGCTCAGAGGAAGGGGGGTCCTGCACTATTGGGCGGATCAGTGTTTGGTTTAAAATTTTTTTAAAAATTTAAAAAAACACATCAAAAAAAAAAACTAAACCCCAAGGTTTCGGTAGCCCCAACACCGCGCTTCACAGGGGATCTGATAATTAAATAACACTGAACCAGCCCAAAAGTTCATACCACTTTACCTCTGAGTCTATGCCCAGTTTTTTTTATTTAGACGTATCTATCGTCTATCCCCCATATCTATCTATCTATCATCATCTATTCATATCTATCTATCTCATATCTACTTCTCATACTATCTACTACTATCTATCTATCTATCTATCTATCTATCTATCTCATATCTACTATCTATCCCCTATCTATCTTCTATCTATCTTCTATCTATCTATCTATTATCTATCTATCCAATCTATCATCACTTTAACATACTTTCTATCTATCTCATATCATCCCATATCATCACTCATATCTATCTATCATTCATATCTTCTATCTATATCTATCTTCCCCTATCTACTATCTCATATCTAAACCCTTCATTAATCTATCCATACATCTTCTCATATCTATCTATCTATCTATTCAATCTATCTACTCATATCATCATCATCTATCCCATATCTATCTCATATCTATCTATCTCATATCTATCCCATATCTATCTATCTCATATCTATCTATCTCTCTATCTCATATCTATCTATCTATTTATCTTTGTATCTATCTGCTTGAGACCAATAGCAAACTGGATCTTCCCACGATCCTTAGACACAAGAGTCATGGACATGGGATCTCCTGGGTAGCACTGGATGGGAGAGTCACTTGCTTATTATCTTGAGTCGAATCTTCCCCAATTCCGTAGGTTTTAGACACGAAAAAAAAAATTTAATAGCGATGAGACTTGATAGGACGCAAGGAGCAGTTTTGGGTCATTCTTGGCAATGGATCCCCAGGACACTTTCTGCCCTTTCCAAGGTCCAAGATTCAATTTACTTTTTTCTTCTATCTATCTAAACTATTATCTATTATCTATCTATTATCTATCCCTATCTATGTATCTCATATCTATGTATCTCATACTAGTATCTCAACTACTATTCCCCCTATCATCTATCTCATATTATCTTTCTATCACTTCTATTTCTATCTATCCATATCTATCTATCTTCTACTTTTATATTATCTGTCTTTCTATCTTTTATCTATCCATATTTTATTATTTACTATCTTCTATCATCTTCTATCTATCCCCCTATCTATCTGTCTTTCTATCTATCCCATATCTACTACTATCTCTCTCATATCTATCTACCTATCTACTACATCACCTCTCTACTACTATTATCTATCTATCTATCTTTCATATCACAAACTATCTCATATTATCATCTATCTATCTATTCATACCCATTTTCTACCTCATAAAATCTATCTATCTCATACTATCTATCTCGATCATATCTACTATCTATCTATTATCTATCCCATATCTATTATCTATCTATCACCCAATCTATCTATCTATCTACTATTTTCTATCTATCATCCATCTATCTATCTATCTACTATACCTCTCTATCTATCTATCTAAATACTATCTACTCATATCTATCTATCTATCATCTATCTCAACTATCTATCTATCTCATATCTATCTATCTATCTAATATCTATCTCATACATCACCTCTCTATCTATCTACTCATATCTATTTTCTACCTCATATTATTTCATCTATCTATCTATTAATCTTCTATCTAACTCTATCTACATCTATCTATCTATCATCTATATCTATTTATTACCTCAACTATCTACTATCTAAACTATATCTATCTATTCGATCATATCTATCATCATCTTAAACCCCTATCTATCTATCTATCTATCTACATTATCTCATATCTATCTATCTATCTATCCCTCCATCTATCTATTTTCTACACAATTTTATCATTTTATCATCTACTATCCCAACTATCTATCTCTATCTTAATATCTATCTCATATATCATCTATCAACTATCTCATATCTATCTATCTATCCATTTCTACTATCTTTCTATCTACATCTCATTCATCTATCATCTCATATCTATCATCTCTATCTATTATCTATCATTATATAAAAAAAAAACAGAGAAGGGCGCACAAAACGTGAATTATGTTAGGGGCAGGGGTTTTTCAATGAAATAACAATATTTCTCACCTCCCACTTTTTGCGTAAAAACCGAGCCAATCTCTATCACATAAATGCTCAGGTTTGACTCTTAACCCGGCAGTCCGCAGTCCCGACTCTCACGTTTTTAAGAAAAGCCCCGTGGTGAAGATAAGTCAAAAAAAAAAAAAAACCGGGGGAGTAGCGCCAGAGGTAAAGTGAGTCAGAACTATTTTTGGGGGGGACAGGTTAGGTTAAATTTATTTAAAATTAATAAAAACCCCCTAAAAAATAAAAACATAATCCCACACATTTTGTAGCCCAACCCGGGACTTCACGGGCACTGAGGGAAATTAACTAACACGACCCGCCCAAAGTTTTATGACTCACTTTTACCCTGATGCCTGCCCCCTTTTTCTTTTAACTGTATTAAACATCTATCTATTATCATCTATCTATTTACTTCTATCTCTATCTATCTATCTCATATTATCTACATCATCTCATATCTATCATCTATCTACTACATTATCTACTATTATCTCTCTCATATCTACCTCTCATACTATCTATCTTCATCTCAATCATCTTCTATCTATCTATCTCAAATTTTTAACTATCTATCTACTATCTATCTCATATCAATCATCTATCTATCATCTATCTAATATTAACTTCTAAACAATCTATTATCTATCTAACTATCTATCTATCTCTTTCTATCAAACTATCTCAACAATCTATCTATCTATCTATCTATATCTATCATCTATCTTCTATCAATTCTATCTATCTATTCATATCATCTATCTATCTATCTATCATCTCAATTATCTATCTATCCATATCTATCTATCCTATCATCTATCTATTTTAATTTATCTTTAACTATCTATCTATCTATCTCAACTATCTTCTATCTCATACTACTATTATCTATCTACTATCTACCATATCTATCAATCTCAATTTACTAAATATTATCATCTCATATCTATCTATCTATCTCATATTTTCTATCTATCTATCTATCTATTCACTATCTACCTTTCAAACATCTATCTATCTATCTATCTATCTTTTCTTCTCATATTATTAAACTATCATCCATACCTCTATCCCTCCAGTTTTCTCTCTGCTGGGCGGCGGCCTCTTTTCACTTCAGGTGCTTATCTCTTTAGTGATTTCTGGATGTGTATTATTTGCATTTTTATTTTGGAAGCCGACAGCTGAATTTTTGGGGAAAACATTTAGACAAGCTTTCCCTTTCCCTTTAAAAACCCGGGGCGCCAAACCAGCCTTCAGATGCGCGGGCGGGGAGCTGCCAGATGCCTCATTTTAAAAAATAAAAGCGTAAAACAGGCGGGAACGTTGTGCTGGGTTTTTATGGTGGAGGCGGGGGTGCAAATTTTCCCCCAAAACAAGCTTGCCCTAATGGAATATAACAGAAGAAGGAACCTGCTAGAGACCGGCTCATAGCAAGACGGGTGTGTGAAAAAAGCAGAGGGGTTATACAAAATTTTAAGGATGACCTTTTAGTTATGGGGGGTACGACCTCTAGTGACTCAAACCTTTACAATGAATTCCCCTATGTCCGCAGGCGGCCCCCAATCGCAGGGAAAGCGCGGCCCAACCCCC
>JAODAL010080279.1:0-12299 GCA_025379985.1 Phyllomedusa bahiana | reverse complement strand
TTTCCATACAGAAAATGAGTCTAAAAATATATGGGTTTCTCTTTTTGACTTAAATTTTTGGGATATCAATTATTTTTTCGGGGATAGTCTTTTTTTTTTGGGGATCCCTAAGTCCCACATTATGATTATCTTATACAACCCAAAAAAAATTTTAAAAAAATCCCCCAAATTTTCAGAGCTCTTTAAACCCACCTTCAAATGCTCCTCCATGCGGGAACTCAAAAGCGGGCACAGATATTCTTTACCCATAAAAGATGTTCAATTCATTACAGAAACACCCCATGCTCACATACATTAACACTATATTCAGACACTGAAAAACCTTAAAAATACTCCTTTATGAAATTCAGATGCTAAGCCATAGTTACCCCTATAGTAAACCGTCATGGTTAACACTCATATAAAGAGGCCCAAACACACATTAAACCCCTTAATGCACAACAATGAGGGGGCCATACCTCCCCACACTAAATTTTCTTTTTTAACTCATTAGGTTTCCCTTCCCAATACTTTCCCAAAACTTTCGGGAATTTTTTTTTACACCCCATTAGGTTGTTCCATACATTCAAAAACTTTCGGGATTTTTATCCACTCTTGGGTTTTTTCCATAAAATTCACACTTTCAGATTCTCATATACCCCATTGGGTTTGCTTCCATACATTCACACTTTCGATTCTCATAAAAATTTTTGGGTTTTGCTTAATTTTTTCCTCCCCCTTTCAGATTTTTAATACCTCTTAGGTTGTTTACATACATTATAGGTTGCTTCCTTAATTCGCACACACGATTCTCAAACACCCCTTTAGGTTGTTTACATACATTCACACACATCAGTTTTCCCCATACACCCCCCTAGGTTGCTTACATACATTAAACCCCATATTCAGATTCCTTAAAAATATTGGGTTTTTTTTTACATACTTTTCACACCACTCAGTTTTCCCTACACTCTTTTAAAGGTGCTTAAATCCCCTTTCGCACAAACAGTTTCATACACTCATTGGGTTTCCCTTACATACTTTTGGGCCAAAAGATTCTCATCCACTCATTGGGTTGTTTTCCATACATTCCACACATTAGATTCTATAACAATCATTGGGTTGCTTACAAAACATTCACAATGAGGTTCTCAAAACACTCATTGGGTTGTTTTTCCCTACATTCGCACACATTTCTCTACACTCTTTAAAAATTTTTTTGCTTACATACATTCGCACACAGTTTCTCATCCCCCTCATTATTTTGTTTTCATACATTTCACACACCATCGGGTTTATAAAATCTTTAGGTTGTTTACATAAATTCACACACACTCAGATTTCCATACACTCATTAGGCTGTTTTACATACATTCGAAACCACAAGATTCTATACACTCATTAGGTTGTTTACTTTCCATTCGCACACAATTTAAAAACTCTTGGGTTTGTTTACATACATTCGCAACACAGTTTCATACACTCTTTGGGTTGTTTACTTCCATTGGCACACAGATTTCAAACATCTTTGGGTTTCCCTTCCATACTTTCAAAACACATTAAAATTCTCATCAATATTGGGTTTGCTTACTTTAAATCCAAAATGCAGGTTCTTCATACACTCATTGGGTTTGTTTCATACATTCGACACGATTCCATACCTCTTTGGGTTTCTTACATAATTCCCCCACACAGATTCTCTTACACCCCATTGGGTTTTGTTTAAACATACATTAACCACTTTAATTTATACAATCATTAGGTTGCTTACATACATTCCCCACATAAAATTTCCCATACACTCATTGGGTTTGCTTACATCCCTTCAAAACACACATTTCAGATTCTCTTTCACTCATTGGGTTTCTTACAAAACATTCCCCACTTTCAATTTATCCCCAATCATTAGGTTGCTTTTACATTGCCACAAAATTTTTCATACATCATTGGGTTGTTTCCCATACAAAACTTTCAGATTCTCAAACACTCATTAGGTTTGCTTATTTACATTGGCACAACAGTTTTCATACACTCATTGGGTTGCTTAAAATAAAACCCCTTTCAATTCTTAACTCATTGGTTTGCTTATATACTTTTGTAAACACACAGATTCTAACATCATTGGGTTGTTTATACATTCGCCCCAAGATTCTCATACATCTTTTAGGTTGCTTCATACATTCAAAACACACGATTCCCCTACACTCACTAGGTTCTTACTTCATTCACCCCAATTCAGATTCTCATACAATCGTTGGGTTTGCTTAAATACATTCATTCCCCCTCAGTTTTCTCATACACTCATTAGGTTGTTACATCCCATTCCACCCCGATTCTCATCCCCTCTTTAGGTTGCTTTCCATCATTCACACACATTCAGATTCTCTTAAAATCATTAGGTTGCTTAATACATGAAATAAATGCAGACCCTTCATTTACTCATTGGGTTTGGCTTCCTCCCTTTCGCACACACAGATTTTTCTTTCCACTCATTGGGTTTGCTTAAAATACATTCGCACAAAATTTCCCTCATACATCAAAAAGGTTCCCTTACTACATTCACACACTTTCCCAAATTTAAAAAACATTAGGTTCTTAAATTACATTAAAACAACAGATTCTATACCCCTCATTAGGTTTTTTTACATACATTTCTTTACACTATTTTTTTGGCTTCCATACATTGCACAAAACATGCAGATTCTCATACACTCAAAAAGGTTGCTTCCATACTTTTCAAAACTTTCCCGATTTTTCTTTAAGGGTCTTTTGGTTGCTTTACATAAATTCGCATTTCAGATTTTCATACACTTATTTGGGGGGGTTGCTTCCATACTTCGACACACATTCAAATTCAAAAATTCATTGGGTTTGTTTCCCCTACTTTCACCATTCAGTTCTCATACACTGATTAGGGGCTTACATACATTCCCCTCAATTCAGTTTTCTCTTTCAATCATTAGGTTGCTTAATAATTCACACCCCACAGTTTCTCAAACACTTTTGGGTTTTTCCCTTACATACTTTTCTATAAAACCTTTTAGTTTTCCCATACATTGCACACACATGCAGATTTTTAAACACTCATTTGGGGTTTCTTCCAACATTCACAATTCAGATTCCCCAACGCTTTGGGTTGCTTACATACTTTCCCCGCATTTCAGATTCCCCTTACACTCTTTAGGTTGTTCCCAACTTTGCACACACTTTTGATTCTCAAATCATTAGGTTGCTTCCAACTTTTCACACATTCAGTTTCCCTCAAAAACACTAAATTGGGGTTGCTTACATACTTTCACACCCCCAACACACACACACAGATTCAAAAACCACTCATTAGGTGCTTACATACATTCATACACTTTTCAATATCAGTATCACACTTTTCCAACAAAAAAAGCTATCAAAGGGGAATAGGAATTTTTTTGGAAAGCATTTCTGCTATCTGGAATACATGAAAAAAATTTGAGGTTCCCCTTTTCACATTTTTGACCCAAAAACTGCTTAAACCCAACCCTTTTTTCCGAACTTCAACGGGAAATCAGGCGGGGTTTCCCCCTCCACAAATGTTTCCCCATCTTTTTGGGGGTCCGTTCATACCGCCAAAAACCCTTTGGGGGGTGAAGGAATAAATTTCCCAAGTACACTGCACTGTTTTAAAACCCTGTGAAGGTGGGTGGAGTGAAAAAACCCCAAAAAGGAGGCTGCCACTCCCCCCTCTATAGCCCTACAAAAAATATATGGTTCGCAATCAAAAAAAAAATTTTTAAAAAAAAAATGAACAAAAAAAGGTAACACGGGTTTTTTTGGGGCCCGGCTGCAATTTTACATACAAAAAATTCCTATGCCCCCTTTGATAGCTTTTTTTTTAGTTAATATTTTTAATGTGAAATGTATTTTTGCAGCCGACCGGGGTTTTTGAAACCTATTTTTCTTTTTTTTAAAACCCTTTTTTTTTTTTTGATGTCAGAACCCCTTTTTTTTGTTTTTTGTTCATACATTCACAAAAATCAGATATACATACCGCCATACACATACCGCCATATCTCTCTCCCCCCATTTTTTACGAAACTCTTTTTTTTTTTCCCCTTACTTTCTGTTTTTCCCAGGGGTTTTCCTCTATGTTTTTTCCGTATGCCATAACCTTGACATCCGCCATCTCCAGCTGTCATCCCAAAAGAAACTCCCAAATTCCCCCCCCGCCCCTTTCCGACCTGACACCATGTATTTTCCCCAAGGCCACCCCCCCCCGTTTATCTTGCTTGTGGGGGTGACGGGCGCCTCCCCCTTTTAAATCTGTTTATTGGGGGTTTTTAATTCTAAAAAAGGGAAAAACAAAATTTTCCCAAATTTTTATTTTTTTTTTATGTAAACGATTTCATAATTACAAAATTCATGGGGAAGCTGAAAACGCCCCGGGGCCCCCGGCGGCTAGTTACCCAAACCCGCCTCTTACACATCTCTGTTTAATTAAACAGTGAGACATCGGGAGGACTCAGTGGAAGCGTCAGGCAAACATTTCACTGTGATTTATGACCAAACCCCAAACCACAAGAAAAGAGGAGAAGGGAAGATATCTGGAAAAAAAGACTAATGGAGAAAAGTGCCACAAAGTAACCAAAGAGCTCACCTGATAAATCACCTCCTGCTCCAAGGGGGGCCCAACAGAGAGGAAACCCAAGATCCAAAACAGCTTCAATGTATAAAAAACCTCCTGTTTATTAATCCTTTTAAAATGACGAGAAAAATAAAAGGAAAAATTAAATTGTCTCAGAGTCAGCTTAGATGATATGAATCTCTTATACATGGGGGGCAGTATTATAGTAGTTATATCTTGTACATAGGAGGAAAGTTTTTATGTAGTTATATTTTTTTGTCATGGGAAAATCGAAATTTTAGTATTATATTTTTTGTCATGGGGGGCCGAATTTATATAGTTATATTTTGTCAAAAGGAGGCGGGTATTATAGTATTAAATTCTTGTAAAAATAGGGGGGGCAGTATTATAGTAGTTTTATTCTTGTACCTGGGGGCCGTATTATAGTAGTTATTTCTTGTAAAAGGAGGCAGTTTTTTTAGTTTTATATTCTTTGTACATGGGGTCATTTTTATAGTAGTTAAAATTTTGTACTTTGGGGCATTTTTTAAAAGAAATTATTTTCTTGCCCATAGGGGCAGTATTATAGTATTTATTTTAAATTGTACATAGGAAAAAAATTTTTTTATAGTATTTATATTCTTTTTACATGGGGGAAGATTATAGTAGTTATAATTTTTTTTACTAGGGGGCAGTATTATAGTAGTTATTTTCCCTGTACATTGGACAGTATTATAGTACTTATATTCTTTGTAACTAGGGGGTGGGGTTTTAAATTAGTAGTTATTTTCTTGAAAATAGGAAAAATTTTTTATTTTTTTATATTCTTGTACTGGGGGGGTATTAAAGTAGTTTTTTTTCCCTTTGTGGCATAGAGACGTTTTTTAAGTTTTTTCCCTTGTACATAGGGACCCGTATTATAGTAGTTTATTTTTTGTACATAGGGGACAGTTTTTATAGTATTAAAATTCTTGTACATAGAGACGTATT
This sequence comes from Phyllomedusa bahiana, assembly GCA_025379985.1. NCBI lineage: Eukaryota > Metazoa > Chordata > Amphibia > Anura > Hylidae > Phyllomedusa > Phyllomedusa bahiana. The sequence continues at coordinate 6,733 of JAODAL010080279.1, read as the reverse complement.
TTGTAGTTAAAATTCTTTTTACTTTGGGGGGACAGTATTCATGAAGTTATATTTTTGGGACATAGGAGCAGAAATTAAAGTATTATATTCTTTTTAAAATGGGGAACAGTATTATAGTAGTTTATATTCTTGTCCCTGGGGGTTTTATAGTAGTTATATTCTTGTACATGGGGGGCAAAATTATATTTGGGGTTAAAATCTTGTACATAGGGAGAAAGTATTATAGTAGTTTTTAATTCCCTTGTACTGGGGGGCAATATTTAGAAGTTTTATTCTTACATGGGAAAAACAGTATTATAGTGTTAAAATTCTTGTACTTTGGGAGAATTTTTATAGTTTTTAAAATTTCTTGTACATAGGGAGCAAAAAAAAAGTAGTTTTATTTTTGGGTTTCATGGGGGGGCAGTTTTTATAATATTTAAATATTTTTTTTAAAAAAGGGGGGCAGTTTTAATATTGTTATTTTCTGTAACCAAAAGGGCCTTAAATAGAAAGTTATTTCTTGACATAGGGGGCGTAAAATATTAGTTCCCATTTTTTGTACAAGGACAGTATTATAGTAGTTTTTTCTTGTCCCTTAAAGGCAGAAATTAAGTATTTATTAATTTTGTAAAAAGGGAGCCGTATTATATAGTTTTTATTCTTGAAAAAGGGGGGGCAGTATTATATTTAGTTAAAATTCTTGTACAAGGAACAGTATTATAGTAGTTTATTCGTGAATGGGGCCCGTTTTATAGTAGTTATTTTCTTTTTTATGGGGGAGTATTATTTTGAAAAATTTTTGGGAAAAAGGAGCAGTTTTTTTAAGTAGAAAATATTCTTGTACATGGGAGCAGCTTTAATGGGATTTAAAATGTTCTTGTACATTAGGAGGCAGAAGTAAGTAGTTATATTCTTGTACTTAGGGCATTTTAAAGTAGTTATATTCTTGAAACTGGGGGGCTTTTTTAAAATTTTATATTTTTTGTAAATAGGGCAGTATTTTTAGTAGTTATTTTTCTTGTTTATAGGAGCGTTTTAAAATATTTTTTTTATATTCTTGTACATAGGGGGCAGAATTATAAATTTTATTTCTTGTCTTAGGGGGCAGTTTTTATAGTAGTTACATTTTTGACAAAAAGGGCCCCCTTATTATGGGAATTTAAATTTCTTGACAAAGGAGCAGTATTATAGAAAAGTTCATTCTTGTACCTGGGGAGCAGTTTTATATAATTATATTTTTTTACAAAAGGGGGCAGTATTATAAGGGGTTATATTCTTGTACAGGGGGAAAGCAGTATTTGGGTAGTTATTTTTCTTGTACAAAAGGGGGCAAAATTATAGAAATTATATTCTTTGTACATGGGAAGGTTTTATTTTATTTTTAAAATTTTGTACAAAGGGGGCGTATTATAGAAATTTTTAAATATTCTTGTACATTAAGGCGTATTATGTATTTTATATTCTTGTACATAGGGCAGTTTTTTAAGAAGTTAAAATTCTTGTACATAGGGGGCAGTAAATAGTAGTTAAATATTCTTGTCCTTAAGGCGGGGTTATTATGTTTTTATATTCTTGTACATGGGGGACAGTATTATAGAAATTTATATTCTTGTACAAGAGGGCAGTATTTATAAGAAAGTTTATTCTTTTACATGGGAGCAGTATTTAGTGGGGTTTTTATTTTTGTACATGGGGGGGCCCGGGTATTATAGTTTTACATTTTTTGTACGGGGGGGGCAGAATTATAGTAGTTTTTATTCTTGTACATTAAGGAGTTTTATAGTAGTTATTTTCCTGTAAATAGGGGCATATTATAGTGGGTTTATATTTTTTTGTACATGGGAGCGTATTATTGTAGTTATATTCTTGAAAAAATGGGGGGCCAGTATTAAAAGTGTTAATTTTTGGGGTACAAAGGGGCAGTAAATTTAGTAATTTTTTTCCCTTGTACATAGGGGCAGTATTATATATTTAAATTTTCCCCTGTACAAAAAGGGCAGTATTAAGTATTTAATTTTTCCCTTTGTACATGGGGGGAAAAGTTTTATGTATTATATTCTTGTTCATAGGGGGCAGTTTATAGTAGTTAAAATTCTTGTACATAGGGGCAGTATTTATAAGTTTATTCTTGTACATAGGAGGCAGTGTTTATTATTTATATTTTGTACATAGGGACAGATTAATATTATTTTTATATTCTTGTACATAGGGCAGTATTATAGTAGTTATATTTTTGACATGGGGGGCAGTTTATAGTAGTTATATTCTTGTACATAGGGGGCATTATTTATAGTAGTTATTTTCTTTTTACTTTATTTAGCAGTATTATATTTGTTTTTTCTTGAAACTTGGGGGGGCCCTTATTAAAGTAGTTACATTTTGTACATGGGGGGGCAGTTTTATAGTAGTTTTTTATTTTTTGAAACTTTGGGAGCAGTTTTTATAGTAGTTATATTTTTTGTACATGGGGAGCAGTTTTATAGTAGTTATTTTCTTTTTTACATGGGGGGCCAGGAAAATTATGGGTAGTTTTTTTTGTACTTTGGGGGGGGCAGTATAATAAAAGTTATATTCTTGTCCCTTGGGGCAGTATTTTTAGTTATATTTTTTTGTAAATAGGGGAAGTTTTTATAGTATTTAAATTTTCTTGTACAAAATGGGAAAATATTATAGTATTTAAATATTCTTGTACTTTGGGGGACAATTAAATTTTTTTTATATTTTTGTACATAGGGGCAGTTATTAAAAGTTTTTATTTTCTTGTACATGGGGGGCAGTTTTTTAAAGTAGTTAAAAATTCTTGGAAAAAAAGGGGTCAGTATTACAGTAGTTATATTCTTGTACATGGGGCCCAGTTTTAAATAGTAGTTATTTCTTTGTCATATGGGAAAGATTATAGTAGTTATTTTCTTTTACTTTTGGGCAAATAAAACATTTTTTTTCTTGTAAAATAGGACCCCCCCAAAAAGTTTTATAGTGATCCCCTTTCCCGGGTTTAATAGGGGGGCAGTAACATATATAATTATAGATGTTGATCTCATTTATTCTGTGGTGTTGTAGTTTTTTTTTTTACTATGTGAAGGGTTTTTTAATCAAATGTGTGTTTTTTTTTGTTCCAAGCAATTGACCCCCATGTTTATCAGTAATCTGCACCTGATCTCATTTATTATCTACTCTAAATAATGCAAGTTTTTTATGCTTTTTTCCCCAAAAGATCTGTTGCTCCATTTCCTGTATCTTGATGAGATGCTTAATGAGCATTTAACAATTTCTGAGAAACTCTTTATATTTTATGCTCTCAGATCTCTCTGAATGGTATGATGCTGCCATGATGCCACAAACTTTGGCAAAGCTTCTGAGGACTTGTAATCTACAGTGTGACCCTTTTAAACGTCATCTCTGACTGAGCATTGGTAATTTCATGTTAATTTTCGCCAGGTTTTTCTTTTGTCTTCAGTGGTGCAGGAACAGATTGTATAATTAAATTGTACCATCTTTGTTCAATAGCTTTGGTTACTTTTAAGAAAATTTAAAAAAAAAAAATGTAATTGATTTAAAAACGGTTTTGACCCCCCACTTTAGTAGCTTTACAGTTGGTAGGCCCCCCGGGTAAATAAAGACAAATCCCAGAACATTGTTTGTTTTTAAATTTTAGCTTGATTTAAGAGTAACAGCAGTTATCTCCTGCTTGTTTTACACAACTTCCCCAAGTTACTGCCCACCTCTCCCCTGCTCTTCTGCTCCAGCGCCCGGGCCCTTGAAAGGGTGTTTTTGGCCCTCATCGCTGTGTTTTAAAAGCAAGAACGGGAAAGCTTTTTTTATCTAGTTACCCCAAAAATTTTAAACCCCTTTTTTAGAGCTTGTAGCATGCTGCCTTTACTTTTTAAAAAACCCTTCTATTAGCAATGTCCCACTAACAGGTTTAGCTAGGAATAGCACAAGTGAAATCTCAGTCACTGCTGTAGAACCACCCACAGCCTGAAGTTGGAGCCTGAAGATTTTAGAGCTCCCCCACAGTTAAACCAGAAAATAGGGCCCGAAGCAGTAAAAGCCCCCAAACCCTTTGAACAGGAACTGGAGCCCTGAATTTGGGTAAAAACCCCCCCCCCCACACCCGGGAAAAGGAATTTGGGAAAATCTGAACCCTTTTAAAAACCCGCCCACAGCCTGAATAAAAAGTGGGAGCCGAAGCTGTAAAACCCCCCCCAAAACCTAAAAAGGGAAGGGGGAACAAAGCTTTTAAAACCACCCACCCCTGAAAAGGGAAGGGGAAATCAAAAAGCTTTTTGAACCCCCCATGCCTGAATAGAAAGTGGGAGCCTGAAGCTGTAGAACCGCTCACAGTCTGAAAAGGAAGTGGGAATCTGAAGCTGTAGAACCACCCACAGCCTGAATAGGAAGTGGGAATCTGAAGCTGTAGAACCACCCACAGCCTGAATAGAAAGTGGGAGCCTGAAGCTGTAGAACCGCCCAGAGCTTGAACAGAAAGTGGGAGCCTGATGCTGTAGAGCCACCCACAGCCTGAACAGGCAGCAGGATCCTGAAGCTGTAGAACTGTACACAACCTGAACAGAAAGTGGGAGCCTGAAGCTTTAGAACCACCCACAGCCTGAACAGGAAGTGGGAACTTGAAGCTGTAGAACCACCCATAGTCTGAACAGAAAGTGGGAGCCTGAAGCTGTAGAACCACCCACAACCTGAACAGGAAGTGGGAGCCTGAAGCTGTAGAACCACTCACAGCCTGAACAGAAAGTGAGAGCCTGAAGCTAGCTGTGATTAGCAGACTCTGTGAAACAGCAAGGAAAGTCTTTCATAAAATATTTTCGAAATAATAGCTTTCCTATAGTTTGGCACTTTGATAAAACACTTTCATTAAATTTTCTGTCGGCTTCCTGCAGCTCTGCATCAGCTGTTTCATGACAGGAAGCTGAGTAGTTACATGTCTCTACAGACAGGAAACAGCTCTGTGTCCAGCCCAAGAGATCAGGTGATCAAAGGAGGGTGGCTTTTTCAGGGCAAACTTTGAAATCACACCGCTTTGATCTTGCCTCCCTAGACTTTCAACATGAGGGAGGTAGCAGGGACATGCACTGGAACTGATATTGGGAGGGAGGAAGAGAGATACGCAGCACAAAGGATCCTGGGGGAAACAGGTTTCAAACAGGAAATGATACTGCTGGATTGAATAGAGAGGGAGGCTACAGGAAAAGCACAAATAAGCACAGAAAACATTTAAGGGAGATGCATGAAGACTCAGGCAAAACATTTGAGATTTTATTTTTTGGGTTACAAGTAGAGATGAGGGAGCAGTAAAAAGTTTTAATTTGATTAGAACCTCGAATTTTTGTGAGTTCGGTTCGAGGTTCTATTTGAACTAGAACTCGACCCCATGAAAGACAATGGGAGAAGATGTTCTGGTTAATTTTTATACCTATACAGGTGAGGAGAAGCTGGAATTACCATCCATGACAGTAACCTGGATACGTGGAACAACTTAGTGAAGAACATTTGTCTCGAAGATTGACAGAAAAGAACTGAGAGGCTAAAATACTTCATTCCTTTCAATGGCTAACTGAAAAGATGAGGACAGCTTGCAAGCAGGGGCGTAGCTATAGGAGGTGCAGCGGTAGCAGCTGCTATGGGGCCCTGCATCCTGAGGGGACCAAAATCCCCTTTGACACATAGGAGATTTGGAGACGGTGTGTTATACAATTACTGAACCCCCAAAACTGCAAAAACTGAGTATGATTTAGCAAATCCAAGCACTCTGTATAATATATATCCATGTATATGATAGGTGTTATGTGAGCCTACAAATGTCACCAAATAACAACTTCTAGGTGTGTGAAACCAAACTCCCTAATTATTGCTGTCTATGGAGAGAAAAATGCTATCTAACTAAGAGCAGTCTGTACAGTACAGAGAGTGAGCTGAAAATAGCGTTCACAAGGCAATACAGTGAAATATATATAACATGGTCATGTGATTTTAGCAGCCAATGAGAGCCCTACACCTTAGTGATGACTTTGTGACACTTCTCTGCGCTCTGCACGGATTGGACGGCGCTAAAAGTGCAGGAAGGTAATTGGATGGATGCCAAAAGTTCAGAAAGGTGATTGGATGGCAGCCAAAAGTTCGGAAAGGTGATTGGATGGAGCCAAAAGTGCATGAAGGTGATTGGATGGCCGCCAAAAGTGCAGAAAGGTGATTGGATGGGGCCAAAAGTTCAGAAAAGTGATTGGATGGCTATCAAACGTGCAGAAAGGTGACTGGATGGCCAGCAAAATTGCAGAAAGGTGATTGGACGGGACCAAAAGTGCAGAAAGGTGTTTGGATGACCACCAAAAGTGCAGAAATGTGATTGGATGGAGCCAAAAGTGCAGGAAGGGGATTGTATGGCTGCCAAAAGTGCAGAAAGGGGATTGGATGGCCGCCAAAAGTGCAGAAAGGGGATTGGATGGCAGCCAAAAGTGCAGAAAGGTGATTGGATGGACGCCAAAAGTGCAGAAAGGTGATTGGATGGTGCCAAAAGTGCAGAAAGGTGATTGGATGGCCGCCAAAAGTGCAAAAAGGTGATTGGATGGTGCCAAAAGTACAGAAAGGTGAATGGATGGCGCCAAAAGTGCAGAAAGGTGAATGGATGGGGCCAAAAGGGCAGAAAGGTGATTGGATGGCGCCAAAAGTGATGAAAGGTGATTGGATTTGGGGCCAAAAGTGCAAAAGGAAGGTGTTGGAAAGGGCCCCAAAAACA
>JAODAL010080278.1:0-12299 GCA_025379985.1 Phyllomedusa bahiana | reverse complement strand
AGTTTAATCAGCAGCAGAGCTGCTCTCCAAATTTTGTTCAAAGCATTTTTTTTCATTTTCTAATAGTTTGGAGATGCCCCCACCATTTCTAATTTAAAAAGGGGGTTTGCCCTCACTCCATTGATTCATTTTACCTCATCCTTTTTTTCCTTTTTCATTTAAAATTTAAAGGGGCGTTTTTTACTGGCTTTTTTACAGGCTGCATTTAGAAGCCAGGCCCTGTAACTAAGAAACCCCAGTGCGGGGCAGCCTATCAGGAGAGTTTAAAAAACCGGTCGTATTTTCCCAGCGACCGGGAGGGCTGATGCCCCCATAAAAAGACGGGTTTTCCCTTGGAAAATAGGTGGACACGGGTAAGGGACAAAATTTCCAAATTGCTTATTTTTCCCAAGAAAATTTAAAACATAAAAAACACAATCCTTATAGTGGGGAAAAACCCCTTTAACTATCCTTTTCCTGTCTTTTATGTCCCCTAATAAAACCCTTTAAACTTTTTATATAAGAAGGAAAGGGCGCGGGACTTAGGACTTGCTAAACAGGGGATAAAACTTTTTAACCCCTATATATCACAGAGCTCAGTTCCCCCCCTCTATCAAAAAACCCCTATATATCACGAGCTCAGCTTCCCCCCTCTATCATATAACCCTATATATCACAGAGCTCAGTTTCCCCCCCCTTTCTATCCTATTTTTTAATTTTTATTTTTTATTATTGTTTTTTAAAGAGCGCCATTAATTCCAGGGCGCTTACATTAAGGGGAAATTTACATACATAACAAATATTGAAAAAAATTAACAATGGTGAAAAAAAATGACTAGAAAACTAAAAAAACAGGGGAGGAAAGAGGCCCCGGGCCCCGGGGGGGCTTACTTTACCCAAATATTTTCACAGAGCTCATTTCCTCTCCTCTACATATCCCCCCTTTATATATAAACAGAGCTCAGCTCCTTACTCTATCATATTAACCTTTTAAACAAAAGAGCCAGCTCCCTCCTTATAAATTTTAACTCTATGTTTTAAACAGAGCCCCAGCTTCTCTTTTTTTATTATTAACCCAAATTTTATCCACAGAGCTCAGTTTCCCTCTCCTCTATCAAAACCCCATTTATCCAGTCTCCAGCTTCTCCCTCTATCATAAACCCTATGAAATCCAAAAGCTCAGCTCCTCTCCCTTTTAAATAAAACCCCCTATATATCACAAAAGCTCAGCTTCTCTCCCCCCCTTTATCTTTTTAAAAACCCTTTTTATCACAGAGCTCAGCTTCCTCCTCTACTTTAAAACCCTATATTTCACAGAGCTCAGCTCCTCTCCTCTATAATATAACCCTATTTTTTCACAGACCCTCACCCTTTCTCTCCTCATTTTTTTAAAACTCAAGGGACAAAAGGGGCCCCGCACCTTCCTCTATCAATTAACGTTTTTTTTCAAAAAAGCTCACTTTTCTCCCTATCTTTTTCCCCTATAATTTCAGAGCTCAGTTTCATCCTTTTTCTTTTAAGCCCTTTATAAAACAGAGCTCAGCCTTTTCCCCTATCATTAAACGCTATATTACCAGAGTAGTTTCTCCCCTCTATAATATTAACCCTATATAACCAACAGAGCTCAGCTCCTCCCCCTCATATAAAACCCTTTTTTAAAAATTTTCAGAGCTCAGCTCCTCTCCTCTATCATAAAACCCTAAAAATTCACAGAGCTCACTTCTTTTCCTCTATCTTAAAACCCTATATTTCACAGGGGCTCGGGCTTCTTTTCCCTCTATCATATAACCCTATAAAATCAAGAGCTCGCTCCTCTATCATATAACCCTAAAATCAAAGAGCCCTTTTTTTTTCCCTTCTTAAACCCTATAAAACACAGAGCCCCACTTCTCTCCTCTATAAAAGTAACCCTAAAATTTCACAGAGCTCAGCTCCTTTTCCTCTTTCATAAATCTATTATATCCAGAGCTCAGCTCCCCCTCCTTCTTTTAATAAAACCCCATATATCACAGACTAGTTCCCCCTCCTTTCTATCATAAAAACCCTTTTTATCAAAAGAGCTCAGTTCCCTCCCCCTTTTTAAATAAACCCTTTATATATCAGAGCTCAGATTCCTCCTCATCATAAAACCCCTAATTTCACAAAATCATTTTCCTTTCTCCCTCTTTCATAAAACCCTTTTATATCAACGGGGGCCGTCGCCGTGCCCCGAATGAATCTGCCTTGCCCCAAAATTGGGCGGCTCCGGGCCCTGTGTCTCTCCCTTTCCTCCCTTTCGCGGCAATAATCCGGAGCATTGGAGAGAGTGCAGCATTCCCCCCTCACGTCTGTCTCCTCCCCCCCCCCAGGAATTGTAAGGCTTTTTTCCCCACGGCTTTTTTTGGATTTTTTTTGGGATCCTTTTTTGACAGTTGAAAAGCCACCCGGAAAAGGGATCCGAAAAAACCCCAGGGGGGGGGGGAAAATTTTTATTTGGACCCGGGTTTTCAATGCTTTTTCATTTGCGTTTTACGCAAGCCCCTTTCCGGTTTGGCGTTTCCAAAAAAACCCTTCTCTCCTCTACATTACACTGCCCGCACCCCACTCCGTTCTTTACCTGCCCCCCACCGCACCTCCGTTCTTTACACTGCCCGCCCCTTTCACCTCCGTTCATTACACTGCCCGCACCGCCCCTCCGTTCATTACACGGCCCCACCCGGCCACCTCCTTTAATTAACACTGCCCGCACCGGGCACCTCGTTCATTAAAACGGGCCCGCCCCCTCCCCCCCAAATTTCTTTACCCCTTGCCCCCCACCGCACCCCCTGCCCAAAAACATGCCCGAAACCTCGCCTCCATTCAGAGTCTCCCCGCACCTCACCTCTATTCTTTAAAACGCCCCACCACACCTCTGTTCATTACACTGCCCCCCCAACCCCAAACCTATTCGAGTTCCCCGCCCCCCACCCCCGTTAAATTACTCCCCCGCCACCTCCCCTCCGTTATTAAAATGCCCCCCAACGTTTCCTCTGTTCTTACATTTGCCCGCACCTCACCTCCATTCAGGGGCTCCCCCCCCTTTTACCCCCAAATTCATTACACTCCCCCCCGTTTCCTCTTTTTCATTACACCCCCGAAACCTCACCTCCATTAAGGTCTCCCCGCACCTCACCTCCGATTAATTACACGCCCGCACCTAACCTCCTTTTCATTACACTGCCCGCACCGCCCCTTTCTGTTAAATTACACTGCCCCACCTCACCCCCTTTTTCAGATTCCCCCGCACCTCACCTCCTTTCATTAAAATGCCCGCACCCTCCTCTGTTCATTACACCTGCCCGCACCTCACCTCCATTCGAGTCCCCCCGCCCCCCCTCCATTCATTTCACTGCCCGCACCGCTCTCTGTTCTTACCCCCTGCCCGACCTCACCTCCATGCAGAGCCCCGGGCACCTCCTCTCCTTTCAGATCTCCCCGCACCTCAGTCCTTCATTTTTGCTCACCTGCTGCTGCCGGCGCCGTCCTGCATCCCCCTGCCCCACTCACTGCGCTTTTCGCATCCGCTTTCGGGCAAAGCGCGCGATACTCCCCGGGTGGGGAGCCCTTTTGGACAAGTCCCAAAAAGCGGACCCTTTATCTCCTAGGGGCTTTCATTGCAAAAAACCCAGTAAAAATTTGACATGCAATTCTTAAAGCAGATGCAAAAAGCGCAGGAGGCCTAAAAAAGCGCACGCTGATCTCCCTGGGAAAGCGATGCCTTTTTTTCCTTTTGAACTCAATTTAATCACACTGCGATTTTTTAAATCCGTTTTGGGATCCGTAAAACGGATCCGTAAAAATAAAAAAACGCCGGGAACAACCCTAAAGCCAACTTCTTAACCCCTCCCCCCCATCCTTCCGGCCCCCCCCCCGGCTTCTCCCTCCCGTCACCTCGTGTGCCACCGTCAGATTCTATAAGCGCTGGTTCCCTGGCCCCCAGCCAGCACCCTGATAAAGGTACGGGGCTCTAGAGGCAGTGACAGGGTCAGGATGCTGACCACATCCCTCTTCATATAACAAAAATGGGGGTCAGCCTTTCCGTGCCCCAGGCCATGAAGCAGTCTATAAAACTTATGGATGCTGCATGGCCTCGGGCCATGATGGCTGACCACATAAAGTTTTTATGTTACAGCTGCATCAATCCTAATCACAGATTGGTTTTTAAAAAAAGAAAATAACAAATAAAAAAAAAAAATCTGCAAAACCCTCTTTTCCCCCCAAATAAAAAACACTTTTTTGTAAGAAAAATGAATTTAACCCCTTTAGGCTTTTTCCTTTGGGGTTTTTTTTTGGGGCGTAATTACGCCCCGAAATTTACCCATTTTAACGGGGGGGGGAACGGGGGGCCAGCACCTCCCCGGGCCCATAGACTAAATTCCCATGGCTGTAAACGCCGTGGAATTCCCCCATGTCCCTTACTCCCCGCTCGGGGAAAGGAAACGTTAATCCATATTCCAGAGAACGGGGATTCCCTTTAAATTTAGGGGACTATTCAGCCCTAATTTGGGCACTCTAAAAAAAAGGGAAAAAAAAAAAGTGTCCAAAAAAAAAAATTTAAAAAAATTGTGCATACATTAAAAAAAAAAGTACAAAATTTTGGTTTTAAGACCCTAAAAACCTTTGAATTAATTAGCAGGTTATTTGGTGAAAAATGTGAAGGGTAAAAAAAATTTAAAAAAAAAAAGCTGAAAAACACTTTTTCTGTTAAACGCGAAATTGTTTTTTTTTTTTTAAAAGAATTAGCGGAGAAAAGTAAAAAAATACCCCCCAAAAATACAATTTCCCCGCATAATACAGGTCCTCAAACAGCTGGTCATTGTGTTAGGGTTAAAAGCATAATGGGCCCTTTCATCAAATGGTAAAAAATTTCGTTTTTTTCCCAATGAAACCAATCCGAACTCATAGCCCCCCAACACTTTCCCGCAATTGGGCACGCTTTTTGGGCGTTTTAAAAGTGCAAATCGCCACAAAACACCCGCAATACCCGGGTGAACAACCTTAGATAAAATTGATAAATGTTTTTGGGGGGCCCGGAAACCTTTCTGCCAGGACCCCATGATGCTGTTAAGCGCCCTCCCGGGCGCGCCCGCCGATCTCTCTGACGCCCGGCTGTTTCACATCGGCCGCCAGTCGAGTCGGGAAGAAGGGCAGGGGTTTGTTCCCGCCCTGTTTTCTCCCCTGTATGTGGGCGTTGGAAGCGCTGTACATACACGCGGCTTGCAGGGGCGTGTTTTGCGCCGTTTCCTCACCCCCCTGCGACGCTGGGAAATCCTCAAGGGGGCAATCTCCCCGGCCGAGGGGTCCCCGGGCCCCGCGAGACGGCGAAAAGGGGCATGATACATCACCTGCTTACACCTTTTCCAAGCTTCAGGACCTGGATGAGGGGACGGGCAGAGTAAGCAGGTTTTTTTTTTTTATTTTTTTTTAGGAAGGGGGGCATATCATGGCTACAGGGGCATACAGGCTACAGGGGGGCAATACGGCTACGGGGGGGCATTCACGGGCTACAGAGGGGCTATCCTGGCTGGGGGGACATATCACGGCTACGGGGGGGGATATCACTGGTACAGAGGGGCATATCACGGGCTATGGGGGGGCATATCACGGTTTCAGGGGGGCATACACTGGTACAGGGGACTATCCTGGCAAGGGGGCATATCATGGTCAGAGGGGATATCATGGCTACAGGGGGGGAAAATTCACTGGCTACAGGGGGGCTTTCATGTACAGGGGGGCATATCACGGCTACAGGGGGGCATATCACTGGCACAGGGGGAATTTTCTGGCAACGGGGGGGGGGCAAATCACGGCAAGAGAGGGAATCACTGGCTACGGGGATATCACTGTACAGGGGGGAATTTTACGGGCCACAAGGGGAATATCACTGGTACAGAGAGGGATACACTGCTACAGGGGCTATCACTGGAAAGGGGGGAATTTTTACTGCTACAAGGGGCATATCAGGGCTCGGGGGGGCATATCACTGCTACAGGGGGGTACACTGGCTACAGGGGATATCCGGCTAAAAGGGGGCTATTAGGGCTACGGGGGCTATCACGGGCTAAGAGAGGGATATCACTGGTACGGGGGATATCACTGGCTAAGGGGGGCATTTTACGGCACAGAGGGGAAAATTACGGGCTCAGAGGGGCAATGTGGCAAAGGGGGGCATATCACGGTTTTACGGGGGGCAAACATGGCTACAAGGGGCATTCACGGCCAAGGCATATTAATGTGGCAGGGGGGATATTACGGGCAAAGGGGGGCAGTAACCTGGCTACAGGGCTAAAAACCGACTAAAAGGGACATTTTAACGGGCTACGGGGGCTATTACGCCTAAAGGGGCAGAAACCTAGCTACAGAGGGCGAAACCCTGGCAAAGGGGCTATAACCTGGAAGGGGACAGAAAACCTGGCTGGGGGGGGCAACTACCTGGCTATAGGGGGAAATATTTCCCTTTAAAAGGGGAGTAATTATACCATTTTTTTGGGGCCAAAGAGGGGTTTTGTAAAATGGGAAATTGGTGGGAAAAATGCTGAAAAAAAAGAGGATTCTAAGATATTTGTTTTGTAAATTTTTCAGTGAAGAGTTTGGAGGGGAAAGCATCAGGGTTGGGACAGAGGAGAAGAAGAGAAAGAAAAATTTTCAAAGCTTTCCCCGTAAGTCACTAAATTTTTACTGTATGTAATCACTTTAAATTTCTCCGAGCCTACATAAAATTTTTTTTCTCGTAAAAACTCCGCATTCAAATGAACCAAAAAATTCCGTGTGCCCCAGCCCTACTCAGAAAAACTTAACGCCCGAGCGCGGATTTTTTTGGGCCCTTTGCAACCCCCCTGTATATCACAGAGCTCAAGTTCTCCATTTTCATAAACCCATATATCCAAAGAGCTCAGTTTCCCCTCTATCATTTAAACCTATAATCACAAACTCAGCCCTCTCCCTCTAATAAAACCCACTAAAAACACAGAGCTCACTTATGCCCCTATCATATACCCCAAATTTTCCAGAGCTCAACTTCTTCCTTCTATCATAAAACCCCCTATATATCACAGAACTAAAAGTTCCCCCTCTATCAAAAACCCCCTATATAGCACAGAGCTCAGCTTCTCTCCCTCGATTATACCCTGCCCTCATGCAGCATAAACCACTTGACAGGTTCCCTTTAAATCTATTGCAATTGCTGAGCAGGCGCACATGAAAATGAAAAGATGAAAAATAACTAACCCATGAATTTTAATTTTAAAATCTTTTTAAATTATCTGTTATGTCTTTAATATTTGCATCCAAAGTGAAAATGATTTAATCTTGTTACCTTTTCATAAATTTCCCCCTTGCTATAATTTTTGAAGATTTTGCTAAGTTTTTCTGCCTTTTTTTATGGGTTTTGTGTATACAGACAGTCCCCCAATTTACAACGTTTCAATTTTAAAATTGTCCCACTTTCAAAGGGGAACTTAGGGGGATGCTGGACTTGTAGCCCCCATGCCCACAAGACAGTAACTGTGGACTTCAAGTTCCAGCATGCACAGCAGCACAAAAATGAAATCTTCTTAACATGGCACAGACAGCAAAGCAAATGTAAAAACCCTTTCCCCGCACAAAATAAAAAAAAAAAAAAAAAAAAATTTTTGTGTGGATTACTTTTAAAAATATTCCTTTTTCCGACTTACATACAAATTAAACTTAAGAAAAAACCTACAGCCCTATCCCCTTCATAACCCGGGGGGCCTGTATTGGTTTTTTTGGGTTTTTGAGAACAATTTTTCCTCTGTGACTGATTTATAATAGTTTCCCAAAATATAAGCCAATGGCTTTTGTATTGAAGGCTCCCTTCCTCCATAGTAGTCTAAAAGTCTATGGTATTCTATTTTTCAAAATAAATTAAAACAATGCTTGAGTCAACTTCAAAAGTTCTAAAAGCATTACACAAAATCCATTCTACGCCTTGCCATTCTTTCCCTAAGTAATTATGCACGACACCTACTTCCTTTGAAATTCATTTGGGTTTTAAGTTTTAAATTTTAAAAGGATCCATGAGTCTTCTTTAGAGACATGGGGGCTGTTCACAAGGAAAGGACATTTAAATTGGGGGAAAATTGACTATCAATGGAAAGAAAATGACAAAGGTACCAAACAGAGTCAACTTGTTCATTGCCATTTCGGTAATGAGCGATGCTATGAAAAAACCAAAACTTTGAAATTAAGGTGGTGGGGGTGGCATTTTTTAAAAAAAAACAGGGAAAATTTTATTAGGGAGCTCCTCTGTAATCCGACTAATTATTTATGCTCCCTGACATGTAAGGGGGCTTTGCAAACTCTATGGAAGGATCCACCTAAGATTATGGCATAAGATGCTGATGTCAAATTTATAAGCAAAATGAATTCATATCTATCTCCTTTTCATACAGGACTCCAGAATTTTTCAAACCTTTTTCACTTAACGATTTGTATCTTGACTTAAATTTTTTCCATGCCGAATTGTGATAGAGATGGGGGAATTTTCCCGAAATCGTTTCGTTCACTTCGCCGTATCTCGGCAAAAAAAAAACTTCGTTCAAAAAACTTCGGACGAATCACGTTAAAAACATATTTAAGCTGTACAGAGCCTGCAGGGGGGCTGTGAACGTTTTTTTGCCCTGCTTAAATATCAGAAGGCTTGGTTTTTTCTTATACAATGTTTGTTTTAGTATGACACCACATGATGCCCCGCCCTTTGAATCGCTTCACTAAAAATTCCCCGGCACTTAAGAGGGCAAAATGACCCAAAAAACGAAACGGGGTGTAGCCTGATAAAGTCAAGCCCCGAGAAAGTGGAAAAAACAACTGAGGGCTCAGGTGGGAAAATCAAGACAGAGTGTGGGGGTGACGGCGGCAGCCACAGCACATGAGGTCAGACAGTGGCAAAAAGACATTCTGGAGGTGGGAAAAAAAAAGGATAGGCCAAGAGTGGGACAATGACAAAGTGTGGGGTTTACGGCAAACCAACCCCGCACCTGAGGTCAGACGTGGGACAAGGACAGAGTGTGGGGTCAAGGCGCACCACAGCAGCAGCAATGATCAACATGGCCAAAGACACAGTGTGAGGGGCACGGCAGCAGCCAAGCAGCAGCATGAGGTCAGGAAGTGGCACTGACAATCTGAGTGGCAAAAAAAAGGAGTGGCCACAAAGGGGCAATGACCCGTGTGGGGGTTCCCCGGGACAGGGGACAGCAGCGCATGGTCAACCAGGGACAATGACAAGAGTGGGGGGGGGGCGGGGCACAGCATGAGGTCAACGTGGCAAATGACACTGGAGGGGCAAAAAAGGAATAGGCCACAGAAATGGAAAAATGACACAGTGTCAGGCACGGCAGCAGCACAGCAGCAGCACATGAGTCAGTAAGTGGCACAATCACATTTTGGAGGTGGCAAAAACTGAGTAGGCCACAGAGTAGCACAACGACAAAGGGGGTGTGGCAGCAGGGGCAAACATGAGGGCGACATGGGGACAATGACACATGTGGAGGGACGGCAGCACCACAGGCAGCATGAGGTCAGACATGGGACAAGACAGAGTGTGGAGGTGGTTGGGAATACCTTCCCCCGGTAAGATGGTTGTTTTGGGAGATGGAAAACTTCAGCAATGTGTGGCATAGGCGGGGGCGCATCAAATAGTGGTGAGGAGGGAGTTTGAACCCCGACCATTTCCAAAAGTTTGGGTGAGGCTCATGGCTGAGAGCTACCCAAAAGGGATTGGTGTGTGGAAATCCGGCCGACCACGCCTGTTTTATCTTACAAAGGCAGGTTCCAAAATTTCCGTGGGGCAAGCGGGTTTCCCCTTTGGGGGCGATGGCCGCCGCCGCACTGAAAACCCGCTCTGATCCACACTCTGGCTGGGAGGCAGCTTCTTCCCCTGCAAATCGGGAATTGCGGGCCCCACATCCATTTCTGCCCATAGTCCCGGATTTCTAACTGGGGTGGCAAATGCTTTCCCGTACCAAACCCCCTTTGGTTTGGTCTGTCCCGGGGCCTGCTGCTGCGGCGACGCCCCCCACTAGGCGGGGGAAGAAAGCTGCTCATCAGTATCCGACTTGGTTGCTGCTGATGGAGCTGGTACTGCTTGACCCCCCCACCCCCCCCGGCAGCCACGGAGTGTACGTGGCGTAAAAAACCCCCCGGCAGGCCTGTCGGGAGGCGGTTTTCCGCCATGGGGATCGGCCAACTGACTATGGAGGATTTTTCCCCATAGTTCTATTTTCCCCCCCTCAATAGCTGGGGAAAAAGGGCCCTTTTTGGGCCGTAGAAGGGCCTTTTGGGGTAAGCCAGAAGTCATCCCTCTGCCCGGGTGCTGCTATTTTGGCGTCATAGCCAGGCAAATCAGCATGCGCGGGGCCTCTCACAAGTAATCCGAGGTCCCTCCTCCACTCCCGTAACTGCCACGGGCTTGCGGGTCATTCCCCGTCTTCCCCATCTCCTCTAGCCCTAGCTGCTCCCGCTCCTCCCTCTTGTCACCTGGGGAGAAAAACCCCTCATTTCACCAGACAATTTCTGCTCCCAAAGTCCTCCTCCCCCCCATTTCATCCCCAAAAAAGGACTCATTGCCGCAGATGTAGTCCCACGTCTCCAGTCCCCGCCAGACAGATTTTTTAGCATCTGTTCCCGGACATGAAACAGTGGAATGACGTTATTCATCCCTATCCCGGGACTACAAAAACGTCGCCTCCTCGAACGGCCTCAACAAACGGCAGTGTACGCAGAGTGCCCCTGCTGACATAAAGTTACACAGGGGAGATTCTGTCTGCCTGGATCTCAAAAAAACGTTTAAAAGGCCTTCCTGTTCTACAGTTGGTCCAAAATGGCAGGCTGGGAAATTCCCCGGGTGGAAAAATCGCATATCAAGGGGTGTTGGGGGGGGCCCTTGCCGCGCAACTTGAAAGGGGGGGTGTTCCCGGCTTTTACAAGGTAAAGTGCATGCACAGTTTCCTGGGCCCTTTTCAGAATGTTTTGAAAATCGGTGGAAGGGCTTTTGGAACCTTTTCCAACCAGATTAACACCGCGCCATGCAGGGCGCTGGACCCCCCCTCCCCGGGGCGCGCAACACCATGTTTTTCCCCCATTTCCGTACCATGGGTTCCCCATTTGCAGTTGGCGCGGAGAAAAGCCACACATCGATTTTTTGCTGCATGATGCGGACATTTTTCCCCCCGTGTCTCGTTCGCCGAGCAAGCCAGGTGTAGAACTGCGTGACACCCCTGTGCCCACCCAAAAGGGTATGATGGGCATACTTGTGAGGCTTGGGTGGGGGTGAGGGGAGGGAGGCGGACATTTGGCGCAGGGGCCGCAGTTTTACAACGGGAGGGGAAAGCGGCGTCTCCTGTCCAATTTTTTTGGTGTGCCTGGCGGAAGCACTTCACCCCGTGGGGGCCCTAAAGGACATGTCTGGGGCCCGCCGAGTTTCGCTCCCGACGTCCCCTGCTGCCTTGGGACCTTGGAAAAAACCGATAGGCTCAAGGAGTGACCCGCATGAAAAATTTTTTTTGTTCCATATTTTGCTGTATTCTGTCACAATTTTTGTGCAAAAATAAATCATAATTTGCAGAAAGTTTCTCTAGGGGCACCCTCTGCTGTTTGGTTCCTTTTAAAAAAATTTTTCCCAGTATAACATGTATATCTGCTGATTGGCGCATAACCTGGTTTTAAAATGATGCTAGCTCTCTACTGTGCCCCCCCGCTCCCCTGCCACACTAACGCTGGCCAAGGCAGTTTGCAGTTAGTTTTGCCTTGCTCCTCCATCGGGGGGGTTTGGGGAGGGCTCTGGGAAATCCCTGTGGTTTGCTCCCTGGCTCACCTCACATTCTGCTAGGGGCCCCCAGCCACCCAACCTGTCCTTAATTTTCCTACCACCTAAGGGACCACACAGGATTTCCCGTGCTACTCAGGAGGGTTTCAAGTCCATCAGAAAACCCTTTTGTCCCACCCCTGGAATAGAGGGGTTCCCCCCCGCGGTCATATCCCTTTCCTGGGTTTTAATCAGAGTCCACGACTTTTCATGCTTAACGTGTGCGGAAGTGCTTCAGTCTTCTCAAATCCGATATTCAAAATCAAGGTCCCCTTTAAAAACCCGGTCTTTTTTTTTCAAAGCCCGTGCCCTTGGGTAAAAATCCATTTCAGGAAAAAGGTCTGTAATCGTTATCTTTTAAAGTAAAACTACTCCCCGCATCTCAAGTTACCCGGTCTGAACATACCAGAGCTGTGTACATTATCAAAGCGCCGCTATTACATCATACTCAATCAAGTCATTTTTATGCATCACAGGTTTT
>JAODAL010080277.1:0-12300 GCA_025379985.1 Phyllomedusa bahiana | reverse complement strand
AAAGATTACGTAATTTTTTGAGGACTTTTTGCAAAAAAAAAATTCAATTTCCCGTGTATCCATTTGACTCGGGGGCTTTTCCCCCTACTTTTAAGTTTCAACTTCGTTTGTCCCCCCCTTTAAATCTCCTCCCCCTCCATAAGGGACCTAGGTACGTATTTTCCAGATCCTGTTTTCGTGACCCCCAAATCCTGACATTCGATCTTATCTTTCATTCAAAAAAATTTTATGCCATTTGAGCTTACGCACAAATAGATGTACACCCTTACCCGGGGAAAAATCACTTTATTTGGTGGGGGCCCCAAAAAGGTAAAGCCCTTCGTAGAATTGCAATTCTCTTTTATTAAATTTGTCTATCTGTAGATTGATTATCTGATGTGCTCTAGGGGTTTTTTTTCTGACGATGTCTCGGGCCCTGATGCGGGGCCCTTCCCCTTTCCTCAAAAAAAGGGGGGGTATTTTGGGAGTTGCCAGAAGATAAAGGAGGATAATAATCCATTTTTTCCCCCTTCCTCCGGGGAAATTTTTGGCGTGGGGCCCCATTTTCTGGGGTTTTGTCCCTCTTGTTCCTCCCTTCTTTTTTAAAAAAGGGATAAGTAAAAATTTTATTTTTTAAAACCAGGGATTATTATTTGCAGTGATTATTCCCTGATAGGGGCCCCTGATTTCCCCCGAAAGGGTGAATTGGACCGAAGGGATTTTGGGATGGAAGTGAATCAGACCCAAAAAGCACCAAAAGCCCAGGACAACGTGGGAGGGTTTAAATTTAAAAGGGGTTGTTTCACCTCGCTGTTTACAAGGTAAAAAACCCTTTTTTTTTCCCATGCTTTCCTTTTCTCTTCCTGGTCATGCTGTGCCTGGTATTATGGCAGTGATTAGCATATCAGCTCTGTATTCAAAGTTCTGTTAATTACTCTGACATAAGAGCAGGAAAAATTTTTTCCCAAAACCCAGGGGGAAAGCTTAAGACTCAGGCGCCCGGGTGCAAAACCCGGGTTTTACCCCTTTCCCCAGACAAGGGGTTGTGGACATTTATTTTTCAACAACAGGTTTTTAAATTTTAACAAACTAAAAATTTTTAAAAATTTTAGGGCGAAGAAATCCCCTAAAATCCCAAAGCCCATTTATTTTAAAAAACAAATTTATACAAACAACGCAGACCACCAAATACCTTCAGCAAAGAAGAAAATCTAAAAAAAAACTTTTTTTGGGAAATCAGTACAATAAAAAAGGGGGAAATCGGGTTAAGCCCCCTTAAAAAAATTCCCTATTAACCCCCTACCTACTAATTTACAAAATGAAAAAAACGGGGAACCGCCCTGAAAAGGGGACCCCATCGGGAACCTATCCTATTAAATCCCTAAAAATTCCTAGGACAATACCCCCAATTTAAATTCTACAACCATATACAAAAACCCAATACCGACAAAACTATACACAAAAAGATAGGGTTGAAAAAAACTAAAATTTCCAAAAAAGTTAAAATGAGGGGAAAACAAATATAAATAAAAATACCCCCAAAAAATCTACCCAACGCATTTCCCTCAAAAGATAGGGGTGGGTTATCGGGGCAGTACAAATAGAATGACTAAACACCAATAGCCGAAATGAATAGAAAGCCCCAATGCTAAATTTCCCTTCAGGTGATTCAAACGATATAAGGACGGGGTCAGATAAAATGACAATGGACCCTGTTAAGGTGCGGTGAGTCTACTAGTGTATTTTTTCCCGGTCGAACCACCAGCCCCCTTTAAACAGGATCCCCCAAAATTATACCCCAAATTTATAATTTATGGTTCTGCAAAAAAAAACACTTCTAAAAAAACATATGAAAACCTAAAGTGCCACTGGGGCGGGGGGCTGGGGAAAACACATTTTTTATATATACATGTACACACGCACACCACCCCCAGCGGCACAAATTTGAAAAAAGGGGCAAAAACATTACGTGGAAATCCCAAAAGGGAAGAAATTTATGCTATCAAATCATACTTTAAAAAAATTTTTAAAGTTTTCTCGGCTCACTTATTTTGATAAAAAGGGTGTTTAAGTCCCAAACGATTTTCAAGTGATCCCCAATTAGGGCAGGCCCTACACTATCTTTTACCCCCAAATTAGAGCCACTTCCAGGCCCTCACGGGTCAATCGACCCCCTTTTTATCCAGAGGAAAAAAATAAAAAAAAAAAAAACCTTTATGGGGGGGAAAAGGGTGCCCCCATTTTGGTTTTCTGCCCCCTCCCCACTTCACGGCTGTCATAAGAAGTGCAGCTTGCAGGTTGGGTTTTTTTTTTTTTTTCTTTTGGGTTTAAAGGAGGTCGGTTTGGGCCCATTTGAGGGGGCCTGGATGTGGCTCTTTTGAGAGGTAAAAGATAGTGTAGGATGCCCTTTTGGGGATCACTTTTGAAAGTCTTTGGGCAGAAAAACATCTTTTTTTTTTCCAAAAAAAAAAAATATGTGAACCGAGAATCTCAAAGTTTTTCCCGTAGGTGGGAAAAACACCCCCATATTTTAGACACCCCCTTTCCCTTTTAAAAAAGACTTTTTAAAGTTTCCCCCAAAAATGTAGTTATATAGGGGGGATCTCAATAGATAGGTATTCGGCAGCACTATATACTTATCTACTGAGGGGAACCCTATACTGAAAGGGAACTTTATCTACTTAATGGGAAGAGTCTTCCCACTTATCTGGCTAATTTTTAGGGTCTAACCTACCTAAAATAAGAGTCTACACATAGGTACATAGGCCTCCAGTAGGCAAGTATATAAGGTCCCCCGGTATGTATAAAGGCCCCCCTAATAAGAGGTTACTAGAGGTTGCTAGAGTGTAACGGTTAGCGTAGTGGATCCGCTGGGCCACCGCAAGCAATGGTGAAAGCCCACACCAGGGAGCGGAGTCTAAGTAGAACCCGGTTTTCACCAAAGCCCGCCGCAAAGCAAGTCCCGCCAGGTCATTTCTACTGGCGGGACTTGCTTGCGGTAGTAGCCAATGGTAAACGTGATACAAAATCGTAAGGCAGGCTCGTAGTCGGGGACAGGCGGTAGGTCAGGGCAGGCGTCACAGGTTCTTGGTCGGAGGACAGTAGCGAAACGATCCGGTACACAGGAAACACAAGAAGAGACAAAACGCATTCTCAATAGGCTCCAAGGGCACTAAAGATCCGGCAGAGGACTGCCAGAGGAGGAGCCATTATATGGGGTCAGCGGCCGGCAACAGCCAATGACCGGCACGCTGGCCCTTTAAACCTGAGAAGGCCGACGCGCGCGCGCCCTAGGGAGCGGGGACGCGCGTAACGGCTGGCACGGGCGTGCCTGGAGTCAGGAGTGAGGTCGCGTGGGTACCCGACCTCCGGGGGACGAGTGCGCCCATGGTCCGGTGCACGGAACTCGGGGCCACTCACCCCCGGTACTGAGGGGAGGACCAGGGAACGGACGCGCCCGCATCTCGGTGACGGGCTGTGGCGCCGTTCGTGACAGTACCCCCCCTTTGGCTTTCCCCTCTTTCCAGCCCGGAGGAACCTTTGTACAAGTTCCTGGTCCAGAATGTTGTCCTCCGGCTCTCATGACCTTTCCTCGGGCCCGAACCCTCCCCAATCGAAGAGAAAATAACGTTTCCCCTTGGACACCTTTATATCCAGGATCTCCTTTTCCCGGAAAACGTTAGTGGCATCTGCCAAGGGAGATGGAGGGGCTGCCCTACGAGGAAAAAAAACAGTCAGACATAGGGGTTGAGAAGGGACAAATGAAGGTGATCGGGATGCGCCATGGAAGGCGGGAGCCGTGTTATAGGCCACCGGGTTTATACGTCTAAGCACCTCGAATGGCCCCACGTAGCGGGGACCCAATTTATACCTTGGGATTTTAAGCTGGCCATATTTGGCCGATAACTGGGGGCGAGGCTCCTTCTCTTATCTGCCTGAGTATTCATGCATGCCGAAGCACGGAGCAGTGACTGGCGGGACAGGGCCCAAATAGCTTTCATGTCGCGGACCAAACGGATCCGCTGCAGGGACTTCGGACTGAGATGCTATGTCGTTGAGAGGTGGGTGGGGGTGCAGGCTGTACACAATAAAGAAAAGTGAGAGGCACCGCTGATTCAGAGTCTAGGGAATTGATAAGAAAATTCCGCCCATGGAAGCAAGTTGGACCAGTCATTCTGACGTGCCGAGACAAAATGGCGCAAGTAGGTCCCCAGAACCTGGTTGACTCTTTCCACCTGGCCATTAGTCTGGGGGTGATAGGCTGAGGAGAAATGACTTCCCTGAAGCTTGAGAACAGGGGCCCGCCAGATTTGGGACCAAACTGAACTCCACGATTCAGAGACAATTTGTGGGGCATTCCGTGTAACGGAAAAAATGTGGAAGAAAAAACAAGTTGGCCTGGCGCGGACAGTGGGTAAACCTGCATGGGACAAAATGTGCCATTTTAGAAAGAAAAGATCCGTAACTCACCCAGATCACGGTGTTACCAGAGGTAGGGGGAAGGAAAGGTCGGTTATAAGATCCTTCGCCACGTGGACCCCCAAAGGGACTTTGGTAGGAATGGGCAGGGGTGCATGGAGCCCGACCGGTCTGGGACAGGGGTTTTGTTATGGGCACAGGTGACGCATGCCTCAAAAATTCTTTAACATCTTAGCGAGGTCGGCCTCCCAATGAACGCGCGTGAAGGTGGCAAGTTTTACTGAGCTCCGGGATGTCCAGCCACAATGAGCAGTGTCCCCATTGCAGATCCTTTTGCGGGCGTGCGGGGCTCACTTATGTGTATGTCTTCCCAGGCAGGACATTCCGGGAGGTCGTCTGGAAGCTGCGGAGAAGAAGCTCAGGGGTGGTATTATGTGCTCTGTGCTTCATCACTGACCACGTCGGCATGGAAGTGGACAGTGCTGTCTGCCTTCACATTCTTTTCCGCAAGGAACGGAATTGGATCTGGAATTAAACGGGAGAACAAGAGCGACCACCTGCTGGCGGTGTGGAATTAAGTTTGCTGGGCCATCCTGGATAGGTAATAGGGTTCTTGTGATTCTGAATAAAGCCAGATGGTATGCCGAAGCACCTTCCAGCAGATAACCGCCATTTTACAGGGCCAGTTGATGGGCAATAACGTCCGTGTCACCTGATGTGATAATTTCTTTCTGCGGCGGAGAACGTTTTGAAAAGAGTCCGAAATGTGAGTTTTTCCCCATCGGTCCTTTTTGCGTGAGGACCAACCCCGACCCTGACAGAGGATCGGTGTCTACTTTAGGGCAAAAGTTTTGCAGGGTCCGGCCGTGACAGGATAGAGCGGAAGTAATGGCATAGTCTTCGGTTTCACGAACGCCTCCTCGGCCTCGGATGGCCAACTTCGGGAAGTTAGCGTTCTTCTTCATGAGAGGCCCCACAATGGGAGGCTACCCTGTAGAAAAGTGCGGATGAACTGTTGGTTAAAATAATTGCAAAACCCCAGAAAGGTAGTATGGCCTGAAGACCACAGGCGAAGCCATTGTAAGGACAGCAGACAGCTATGCCGGGTCCTATTCGGCAAACCTTAGTCAGAGATAATATATCCCAGAAATGGGGCAGGCCGGTTGTTGAAAGATGCACTTTTCCCAACTTGGCATTTACAGGTGGTTAGCACGAGGCGCCTCAGAACCTGGCGGAGTGAACACGGTGAGTCGTCCAGATCAGGTGAGGTAGTATACCAGATGGCGTTCCAGTTATTACCACGACCAAGTATACGGAGATCCCTGAAGATGTCGTGCACGAACTCCTGAAGGTCGGCTGGGGCGTTACACAGGGGAAGGGCATGACCAAGTTCTCAAAGTTGCTCGTCCTGGTGTTAAAGGCCGTTTTCCATCATCCCCCCTTACAGAAAAGGATCAAGAAATAGGCCCCTCAAGTCCAACTTGGAGAAATTTCGCCCCACGTGGGCGATCAAAGAGCTCTTTTGAAAATTGGTGGAGGGTACCGATTGTTCACCTGATCAATTAAGCCCCCGATTTTTATGCGGGGCCGTAGGTCCGCCCCTTCTTTTCCACAAAGAATAATCCCGACCTGCGGGAGAGGAGGATTTTTGTATAAACCCCCTTCTGGAGATTTACCCCGGATATATTAGAATAGCTTGTGTCTCGGGAACAGAAGGGATAACTTACCCGGGGGGAGGACTGGTACCCGCGTGGGGTATCGGCCCCAAATCTAGGGTCGTGAGGGGAAGGATCCCCGTTCTTTCTCGGAAAAAAAATCGGCGATCCTGGTTTCAGGGGGTACCCCGGGCAATGGTTCGCGGGGAATTGTGGGAGCCGGGTAAGCACCGGGCGGGGGGCCGCAGAGGACGGCTCAGCAGTTGGGACCCAGCGAGTGTGACTTCTCCCATGTCCAATCTAGGTAGGAGAGTAGAGTGAGCACGGAAACCGAGAAGACCGCTGAAGAAAAGCATGGTAAGACTTAGAAGGAGATTTTCTCCCTTTTGCAGGGCTCCCCCGTGGAGAGACAGCGGCTTGGTGAAGAATTGTATTGTGTTTGCTTAGTGTCCGCTGATGAGGAGATGACAGTGGCTTTTCAAAAGGAACCCGGGAGGCGATACTGCAACACTAAGGAGCGGGTGTATAAAGTTCCCCCCCAAGCCAGAGTCCAGGAAGGCGGGGGACCCGAAACGTGGTCCAGCATCAGTCAGACTTTTTTGGCAACTTTTGGGGTTTGGGAGGGGAATTTGCACCCAGGGACGCCTTCCCATGGCCCCCAGGTGCGGAAATTTCCCGGAGTTTTTGGCGGGGGGGACAATTCCTCCAGAGGTGTCGGGCTGCCTATAAACCCCAGGTTGCCTAACCGAGTCGGGCCAATTCTTGTCGAGAGTTTAGCCCTGGTCGACCGATGGGATTCTCAAAAGGAGCGGTGTCGGATGCATAGGCTGCCTTGGAATACTGGAGCCAGGCTGGAAACCCGGGGTGGTCGGATACCCCTCGTTCTTGCGAAGCTCTTCCCCTTTCGGCAAAAAACGGTCAATGCGGGTGCCAACTGAATTAAATCGTGAGGGAAGCGGGATGTCTCTCGCGGCCAGCACATCTTAATCCCACTTGAGAGACCCTTTTTAAAGGGGGCACAAAAGGGCGGCCTCGTTCCGGCAACTTGAAGCTAATGTGCGGAACTGCACCGCATAGTTTCCCCCGCGAGTCCCCCTGGACAGGGTTTAGAAGAGCCGTTTTGGCGGGGGATGCCGGCTGGTTCCCCAAAAAAACAGCGGAACTCTGGAGGAAGGATGTAGATCCGCCTCACCGGATCGTTTGATCCACAGGGTGTGGCCCATCTAAGGCCTTTCCGGGAAAACAAGCTGACCCCGAAAGCCCTTAGAATGCTCCGTGGGGAAATGGTCCCCCATTAATTCAATTGCATAGAACCGGGTGATGAAAATCTGCACGCTTGGAGTCCCCCTTTGAATTTTCGATGGTGCGGTAATGGAGCTGGGGGCCCCACGTCGCGGTGGGCAGTGGAGGCGGTGAAAACCACGGGGGGGATGACGGCTGCTGCTGGTTCGCCAGGAGTGCTGCAACATGACGGTTAGTGGTCCAAAATGCTGTCCCTGTTGTGAAATTGTCGTGATGTTGACAAAAAAATGCTGCAAGGTCCACTTCGCAGGCGGGTCACCTTGGCGGACATGGCCGGATCTCGCCAAGGTGGCCCACGACAAAGGGAGAGGATACTCCTGAAAGCGTCGATGTACATTGCGGCTTCCATTGCCTGATGTCAAAAGAAAGATAACGCTATTGTTGGCTGTCCCACAAGAAATGAAGTTTTTTTGAATTATGTGTTTTTGAAGTGGAATAAAAGTTTAACTTTTTATACTTTTATGAATATGGTGTTGTCTGTTATTTGGGGATTGTTATGGGAGTGGTTGAAACCCTTTTAGATGAGCCCCTGTGGGGGGGTTTTGAAAAGGGCTTTTTTTATAAGCAAGTGATGTTTTGCAGCATAACCCAAAAAAATTTAAGTGGTCTGATATGCAGTCGATAGGTGATACTGTTCCCGTGTTAAGTAGGTGTTGGGGTTTTTCCCCCCAGCGTTAGGTAAGGGGCTATAGGGTTCCCTCGGTAGTTAATTAGGGTATATACATACCGGACACTTTATTAGGTACACCATGTAGTAAGGTTGGCCCCCCTTTTTTCCCTTTTCGAATTGCCTCAATTCTTCGTGGCATAGTTTTCCACAAGGGGGTTGTAAGGGGATGCTCAATTTGGTACCAAGGGCCCCAAAGAGTGCCAAAGAAAATATTCCCCCATGGACCCCCACCAAGCCTAAAACCGTTGATACAAGGGGGATGGTTTTCCATGCTTTCTGTTGTTGACCCCCAAATTTGACCCTCCCCATCCGAATGTGCAGCGGGGAAATCGAGATCATCAGCCCAGGCAACGTTTTTCCAAATTTTTATGCCCCAAATTTTGATGAGTTTGGGAAAAAATTGGGGCCCCTCAGTTTCTGTTTTTAGCTGAAAGGAGTGGCCCCCGGGGTTTTTGGTTTCTGTGCTGAAGCCCCATCCCCCCTCAAGTTCGCCGTACTGTCGTTCAGAGATGCTCTTCTGCCTACCTTGGTTTTAACGGGTGGATTTTTAGTCACTGTTCCTTTTTTATCAGCCGAACCAGTTGCCCATTTCCTTGACCTCTGGCATCGACAAGGATTTCCCCCACGGACTGCCGCTCACTGGATTGTTTTTTCTTTTTCGGACCATTCTCTGTAAATCCCCAGAGATGGTTGTGCGTGAAAAATCCAGGAGATCAGCAGTTTTTTTGAAATATGGACCCGCCCTTCTGGGGACCCAACCCATGCCCGTTTTTAAAGGGATCAAAACACTTTCTTCCCCATATGATGCTCGGTTTGAACTGCAGGAGATTGTCTTGAAATTTTTCATGCCTAAAGCACTGATTGCCGCCATGTGGTTTTTGGGTGATTAGAAATTAAGTGTTAACGAGCGTTGGACAGGTTCCTAATAAAATGGCCGGGGGAGTGTAGGGCTGTAAGGTCTCCCCCCGTGTAATTAGGGTTATAGGGGGATAGGGTCTCCACTCAGTAGTTAGTTAGGGGGTATATGGGGGTGAGGTTTTTTCACCTAAGTAAGTTGGAAGTGTTATGGGTAGAGGGTCTCCCCGTAGTTAGGTTTGGTTTTATATAGGGCTGTAGGTTTCCCCCTTTTGTTTGGTAGGTTAGGGCCACCTATTAAAAATATAAAAATTTAAAACACCTTCCGCGATTCCAGCTGAACAGTCTTTAAATCTGGATTGGGCACAAATTATGTCATTCTGGGTTTATAGGCCCCAAGCCTAGGATAGGCTTAAGGCCTAAAACAGACAAAGGCACAATGACCTCCCTTACACCGTGCTGCTGCCTCCCCAAAAGGCCTAAACAGCCAGGTCAGTGGATCCCAGTGTTCTGCCCCAGCCACTGCCTGACCCTGCAGATTGCTTTATAGCCCCCAAACTATTTCAGCTATGTGTTGAGGGGGGTCGTGCAAATGCGCCCCCCGCATTTCCCCGTACCCTACCACTGGCCTAAAGTCCAGAGAAGTTCAGAGCTAAGTAGTAAAAGTAATTAGTCCCTTTGTTAGAAAAAGATAAACCTAAGCCCCAAAGCTGTCTCAGTTTGTGTGCTGCCCTGTGTGTGAGGTCTCCCTGCTATCAGTTTAAAAAAACAGCAGGGGAGAGCAGGTTGGTAATCACCCTTTTTTCTTAAAAATAGAAAAAATAAACAAAGCATCTTTAATTTTTTCTGTTCCCTAATGTTTAAAGTTAATCTGTGTAGGGGGAAAATCCCTTAAACCCCGTGGTCTGCAACATGGCCCTCCCCCAGCTGTTGGGAAAAATATATCTCCCCTCATCCCCCCGATATAATTTATTTAAATGCATGTGGGGAGTTGTAGTTTCCCAAAAGTGGAGACCCACTTTTTCAGATCCTGCTCTAAGATCTGAAGCCGTTTAAAAAAAATGGTCGATTGTTTTGAGATTTTCACACAAAAAAAAAATTTATGTGGGCGACATGAACTGAAGAAATTTTGGGTTTAGGTCAAATTTTATTTGGCCCAATC
Organism: Phyllomedusa bahiana; assembly: GCA_025379985.1. Taxonomy (NCBI): domain Eukaryota; kingdom Metazoa; phylum Chordata; class Amphibia; order Anura; family Hylidae; genus Phyllomedusa; species Phyllomedusa bahiana. The sequence goes on along the minus strand of JAODAL010080277.1, from coordinate 2,258 downwards.
CAAAGTAAAAAAAAAATTGTTGTAAGAGTCGCTATTCATAATTAGAATTGGCCGTTTAGTGGAATTTCATTCTAGGGGTCTACCTGTGCAGTTAACTCTGGGGTCACCAGGGGAGTTTAATTGTAAGGACTCACTGTACAGCTACTGTACAAGCCTCTTATATTCAGCCTTTTGCTTGCTTTTTTTTTTTTTTTTTTTGCTCTATGCTTTCTGCCTCTCCCAAGTACCTATATGCAGTTTAAAAGACACTCCAGGTCTGCCATGCTCAGGGGCCCACCGAGAGTTTCCCTTGTTACCATGTGTGCTAGTCCGAGGCTGGCCCTATCTGTCCTGGTCTAATTTGTAAGAGGCTGTGGTCCTTTTTGTCATAGGCCCTTTGGCATTGCTGAAATGAGTGAATGATCAATCCACACATTCACATATACAGTAGGGTCTATGATACAATAGGTGAATTCTACATGCACATTGGAATCATATGTTCTCTTTACTACAATTTAGAAGACTCCATACATATACAGTTACATTGTTTTGTCACAGCTGGAAGAGAGCAGTCTATTTTTTCCATTATAAAAATGGAATAATAAAATGGACAATTGAGTCCATATTGCCAGTTTGTGTCCTCCTGTATCAAATGTCATCTTTTTATATATATTTGAAAAACTGAGTTAAAATGTCCCTTTTTTTATTTCTTCCCTATTGTTTTGTCACTGTGGAGACAGAACAAGGCGACAGAAATAAAAGAAATAAAGGAAAGAAAATCTGAAATATTCTGCACGACAAAATACCCTAGATTTTGTATTTAAGAGGATTTGGTAAATAGAGTAGCTACAAGAATTATTCCATATCTAGCTTCCATGGGGTGCACTGGGTAAGTGGTAGAAATATATGGGGTTTTACCACCTATAGTGGGGAAAATAAGTATTTGATAGACTGCCAAGTTTGCAAGTTTTCCCACCTATAAAGAATGGAGAGGTCTGTTATTTATATTGCATGTCCCCTTCAACTGTGAGAGACAGAATAAAAAAAAAAGATCTGGAATATCACATTGTATGATTTTAAATTAATTAATTAGCAATTTATTACATGACATAAGTATTTGATCACTTACCAACCAGCAAGAATTCTGACTCTCACAGACCTGTTAGTTTTTTTTTTTTTTAAGAAGCCCTCCTACTCTGCACTCATTACCTGTATTAATTGCACCCTGTAAAAAAAACATCTGTCCACATATTCAATCAATCACACTCCAACCTCTCCACCATAGCCACGACTAAATACACGTCTAAGGACACCAGGAACAAAATTGTAGACCTGCACAAGGCTGGGATGGGCTACAGGACAATAAGGAAGCAGTGTGGTGAGAAGGCAACCACTGTTAGCGAAATTATTAGAAAATGGAAGAACCACATGATGACTGTCAATCTTCTTCGGTCTGGGGCTCCATGCAAGATCTCGCCTCGTGAGGTAAGGACGATTCTGAGATGGGTCAGAAATCAGCCCGGAACTACATGGGAGGACCTGGTCAATCTCAAAGATTACCGTTAGTAACACACCTTCATGGGTTATTATTATTTTCTATTATTAAGAGGCTATGGCTCTTGAATGAGTACTGTAGTCTTTTTATTGATAACATGGAATTTTACACTGATTTGTACTTTTCCTTATACTGAGCCCCATTTAGTCCTGAGGATGCTTTATTCTTGTAAACTGCAGACCCTTTTGCCTCTTTTTCTAATGCATCTTTTTGTCTTGTACTTCTGGGAAATGGTGGGTGGTAGACAGGGGATGATACTGCGCAATTAGGCACTAGACAAGTTACCCCAGCAGGCAGCCATAGTCAGCCTTCCTGATATTAGTAGCTACTTAGTTCCTGGTTTTCTCCTTAGTCATGTTAACCTACTAAGGCCTTGTCCTCACGGCACCGCTTTGTGGCCGGTTTTTCAGATGGTTTGCGGTTTTGCAAACCGTTTGAAAAAACGTCCGCAAACTTTTACATGGGGCCTCTATGGAAAACCCGTGCAGCAGTCCCCACTGCGCGGGTTTTCTGCCCGGCGGTTTTTCAGACCGCCAGCCGCCCAAAAAACATTCCACTTGTTCATTCTTCTGTCCACTTTTCAGACGGAATTTGAACAAGTGACTGTGAAGGGGGAGGGCTTTTCTTCGCTAATCGTGGAGAAAAGCCGTCCCCCCGCAGCCATGTGCATGGCACAAAAAAACGGACAAATACCGGTCCGGGTAAAAATGACCCCACTTGGGTT
>JAODAL010080276.1:0-12300 GCA_025379985.1 Phyllomedusa bahiana | reverse complement strand
TTCCACAGTCTCACTGCTCTTACAGTAAAGAATGCCTTTCTATGTCTATATAGAAACTTTCTTTCCTCTAGACGTAGAGGATGCCCCCTTGTTCTTGATACAGTCCTGGGTATAAACAGATCTTGGGAGAGATCTCTATATTGACCTTTGATGTATTTAAACATATTTTATTAATGTCCCCCCGAAGCCGTCTTTTATCTAAACTAAATAACCCTAATCTTGCTAATCTTTCTGCATATTGCAGTCCAGTCCTTTTTATTATTATTGTTGCCCGCCTTTGTACCTGTTCAAGCTCTACAATGTCTTTCCTGTGCACTGGTGCCCAAAACTGTACACAATATTCCCATGTGTGGCTTAACCAGTGATTTGTATAACGGGAGAATGTTGTTCTCATCGTGTGCATCTATGCCCCTTTTAAAACATCCTATGATCCTATTTGCCATTTGACACAGGCTGCTACAATTAAGTATATTAAGTTTTCTTATCTGTTTTAATTCTGACTGTAGATTTTTAAATTCTGTTTTCTGTATATGATTATGGGGTGGCCATCTTGCCGGAGCTGCTTTTAGCAGCATTTAGAGACATGCCTTACAGCAGTTTCATGGACATAGGAGCCTGTGAACAGGATCAGTCCCATTGACTTCTACAAGAGAGTTTTCTAGGGATGCTCTGTGACCACGGAAGAAGTATTTGTGTAAGGAGGGGGAAAGGTGGAGCTGTGACATCGCCTATTGTGAATGGTGGCGCCTTTGAGTTTTGTCCTGCCAGTACTTACAGTAAGGAGACTGCTGAAAGTTTTTCTCTACAGAACAGGAAGTATTCAAAATTTTTTAGGCCTAATGGCCAAAGTGAAAACTGCAGAATTTCAGGATTTTTTGAAAATATTGATAGTGATATGGGAAACTTAAAAAAATCAACAACAATTCTTAAAAATGTGTTTAACATAAAACAAATAGGTCATTTTCTGATGACACATTCCCTTTCTTGTTGTTATGATCCTCTAGTGTAGGATATTTATTTTAGTTAGTGCCCGCCATTATAAAACAGAATTACCCTTAGCCTGACTCCTCTGACTAGTTTCATTACACTTTCACATATCAAGGAAACAGAAAACCACAAACTACATTACAATTTCTCCAGGGGACAATTCAACAGTGAACAAAGTCATGCAGTGTAATTTAAGAAATGAGTTCTGCAAAGCCACAAGCTGTCAGTATTCAAAGTATTTAAGTCCATTCCTTAGCTTTTTCTATCTACTGTGGTATTCTACAGTGGTCATTGAAATTTTGTGAACCGTTCAACATTTTCTATATTTCTGCATAAATTTTACCTAAAACCACATAAGATTTTCACAAAATGGATAAAGAGAACCAATTGAAACACATAAGTAAAAAAATGTAAGACTTGTTCATTTATTGAGTGAGGAAAGTGATCCAATACCACATACAGTTAGGTCCATATATATTTGGACACTGACACAAGTTTTGCTTTCTGTACCAGTTTACTGAAACATACTCAAGTTATAGTTATATAATGAACATGGACATAAAGCTCAGACTTTCAGCTTTCATTTGAGGGTATCTACATTAAAATTAGATCAAGGGGCTTAGGAGTTTCAGCGGGCTTAACTTGGCCACCCGGGTTTTTAAAAGGGGGCCCAAAAAGTAATTGGAAAAATAAAAAAATTTGTAAAAAAAAATGTTACTTTCTAATATTGGTTAAAAAAACCCTTTTGGGTTGGTAATGACGGGCCTAAAGTCTTAAATAAATGGACGATACGCGGGTTTCCTTTTTTTTAAATGCCCTGCCGGGTCTTTACTCCCGGGGTTTTTTCAGTTCCCGTTTGTCTGGGGCCCTTTTCTGTCTGAAGTATGGGTCTGGGAAAAGTGAAATGGGGTTTCAATTGGGTTGAGATCAGGCGCCCTGAGTTGGTAATTAAAAAAATATTCCACGGGTTTTTGTTTTAAATTTAAACTCCTTGGTTGCTTTAGTTTAAATTTCTTTTTAAGTCTTTGGGTTCCACCCTTTTATTATGAAACACAGACCAATCTTTTTCCCCTTTTTTTGGGCCCGGGTTTTTTTAAACACCGTATGTCTCTTTTTTCCTTAAATTCTTTTTGGTGTTTCTGTCATGTTTTAAACCATCATAAAATAAACACAGTGACCCAGTACCACTGGCACCCCTGCACGCCCAAGCTATCACACTCCCTCTGCCGTTTTTTACAGATGATGTGGTATGCTTTTTTTTTTCCCTTTATTGTAGTAAAGGTTGATTTTGGGTTTCCCATTTGTCCAAAAAAGTTTTCCCCTAAAACGGGTGCTGGTTTTTTAAAATTTTTTTTTTTAGCAAAGCCCAAAATCTGCATTTTTTTTCCCTGAGGCTTATGAGGGGCTTGACCGTGCAGTAAACCCCTCTGTATTTACTTTCTGCAGTCTTTTCTTTATGGTAGTTTTTGGTATTGATGATTTAAAATCTTGGGGAGCATTCAGATACAACTGTATGTAAAATAAAAACCAAATGCACCCAAAAACTTTTTGGTGGGATTTCAAAATACGATGAACAATGCCCCCAAAACAAAAAGCCAAAGCAACCCAGGAGTTTATTAAAGGAAAGAAGTGGAATATTATGGGAAAGGCCAAGTCAGTAACCTGATCTCAGCCCCAAATTTAGCGCAGGGTTCCCCTTGTTAAAAACAAACTTCAGGGCAGGAAAAAAAGCACAAACAAACAGCAATGAAAAAAACCCCCTGAGTAAAACCCTTTCAGAGCATTAAAAAGGAGGAAAAAAAAAAAACCCCCATCTGGTGTTTTCCATAAGTTCATGACCATTTAGTCATTGACAACCCAAAAGGGGTTTTCAACCAAATATTTGAAATTTTAAAATTTTATTTTTTAAATTATTTCATTTGTCCAATTACTTTTTGGGCCCCTTTTAAAAAAAGGGGGGACCATTTTAAGGATCTGAAAAATCCCAAACCCTTGATCTAATTTTAATGTGGATTCCCTCAAATGAAAGGGGAAAGTCTAGGGAATATATGTTATTTTCCCAAATTTTAATTTCTTAACTTGAATAAAGTTTTTTGTTAAAAACAGGTGCCAAAAACAAAAAAATTTTTGTCAGGTTTTCCTATATTATGGGCCTAACTGTATCTGGTGAAAGGCTAAAAAATGTGAAACCCATGGGTTTTAGTTTTGTGGTTTGGGCCCCCTTTGTAAAACTTTTTTGCATTTTTGCTATATACTGATTAGTCATGCACATCAGTTTAGAGGAATTTTCACCCATTCCTCTGTACAAATCAGCTTTAACTGTTATGTGGGTGGATTTCCTCCCCATTTAAAACCCTTTGCTTTTTGGGTCTTTCTAAAATTTTTTCTTCTGATTAAGTCTGTTTCTTTGGCTTGACCATTCCAAAACTTTAACATGGTTCTTCATTGACCATTCTGTGGTAAAATGACTTGTGTGCTTGGGGCGGTTGTTTTGCTGCATGTCCCATGTTCTGTTGAGATTCAGCTCATAGACAGATGTCCTTAAGAATTTACTGTTATAATTCAGAATTCATTATTTCATCAATGATATTCTGGCCCAGATGCAATAAACAGGCCCAAACCATGATACTACCACCACCGTGATTCACAGATGGTATGAGGTTTTTATGCTGGATGCAGCGTTTTCCACTCTCCAAACATAACACTTCTCATTTAACCCAAAAAGCTTTATTTTTCCAAATCTAATAGCTTTCTGGCTTGTCATGGGGATCTTAGCAAACTGTTGTCTTAGAAAGCAATAGCTTTCCCCTTCCAATCCATCATCCACTACAGCTTTGAAGATGAGACTACCATCATTTTACAGACAATCATCTTGGCTGTCTTACACATAAATTTGACTTGCAACTATTTAGCATATGCTTAGTTATGTAGATTCTTGTCATGTAACTGCATTGTTACTGTTTTGCTCCTGGTGGTGGAACAATCCTTTTCTTCTTGTATACTACAAATTACAACTTTTTCTCCCATTTCCTAATAACTCTGTTTGTTATTAGGTTGATTACCAAGCAAAAGGGCACCAGTTCAAATCGAGGAGCAGCCATGAAGATGATTTTCCAAAAAAGAGAAACAGTATCATCCAGCTCATCGATAGCGTCTCTCGGCCAAGAAAATTGCCAAACTGCACCATGTGAGGCCCTGACAGCTGGAAGAATATGAAATAAGGTCTGTTCATCCATTCTAAAACCAAGATGTGGACGTACAGGCAAAAGTTCAGAGTCAACAAGTCGGCTCCTCACAAATCCTGCTGCAACACGGCAGTGAAGTTGGCTTGTATGCATCGTAATAATGAGATCACTGATGTCCTTGCAAGCACCATGCAATACACAGGTCTGGAATGGAGGTCTGAAAAAAGTGAAGAAGCCACAGCTTCAATATCATCATAAGAAGCTCAAGTTTGCAAAAAAGTACGAAAAATGGAAGATCGAAAACGGATGATTTGGAGCGATGAGATGAAAGTCAATAGACTGGGCTCTGATTGGTGCAAATGGGTTTGGAAGAATCAAGGGACAAAGGAACTTATGGAATGAGAAATTGAAGGAACTGTCAAGTTTGGAGGAGGATACCTGATGATATTGGATGTTTCACAGCCAAAGGCGTTAGATATTTGACCAGGATTGATGTTGATCTCAATGCTGAGCTATATGTAAGTGTCCTGCAAGATGAGTTACTTCATATACTCGAGTACTATGGGTATGAAAAGGACAACATAGTGTTCCAGCAGCAGCGACCCAAAGCATACGTCAAGATTGGCAAAGAAATGGTTCAATGACAATGTAGTAGAGCTTCGGATTGGCCCTCACAGTCCCCAGACCTCAAACCAATCAAACACTTGTGGTTAGAGTTGAAGAAAAAGCTGTATTCGTTCCCAATTCTAGTCTGCACCAATATTGGGAACGTGTACAAGAGACCTGGGATCAGATTACAGTGGAGACAAGCTTGAATCTGATCATGAACATGCCCAGAAGGATTCAAGGCAGTGCTGAAAGCCAAAGGTGGATTAACCAAATAAAAATTTAAATTTAGATTTTTAGGCGCAAAACAGTAACAATGCAGTTTCAGGGCAAGAATCTGCATAACTAAAAAGTTGCAAATCAAATTTATGTATGAAATAGTCAAGATTTTTGTCTATAAAATGATGATAGTCTTACGTTCCAAACTGTAGTGGATGATGAAATATGGAGCTTGAGAGTCGAAAGTTCAAAACATTGTTACCCTTTTGCTTGTTAGTGTATGTGATATTGGATCACATTTTTAATAAACAAATAAGCAGTCTATTTTGAGCTCTTTATTTGGTTCACTTTATCTATTTTTTAGGACTTTTGTATATATCTGATGTAGTTTTAGGTAAAATATATGTGGAAATATAAAAAAAATTGTGAAGGGTACACAAACTTTCAAGTTAAAGAAAAGAGAGGTTGCACAGCTTACCACCTAAGTAAATTAAGTTGCAGATCCCACAAGGTGCTCGGATTCAGCCCCAGGACAAAACAACATAGGTAAACAATCCAGGGAAGAGAAAAATGTAATCCAACACACCCGGAGGTGAGGTAAATAGTAATTAAACGTCCAAAAATTAATTTCATATTAATTAAAATAGTGATGTAAAAAAAAAAAAAAAACAGGGGAGGAAACCCAATCTGGCTCAAGCCCAGCGCATTTCAGACACCGAGGTCCTTAGTCGTGGCATAAACAATCCAAACAGGACTAAAACTTTTAAAATAACAGGGATCCAATAGCGCCAGAACATCTGAACGAAAAAAGAGGAAATGTACCTCGTTACCCAATAGCGGTATTTACAAACCACTGCAAACTTTACTAGTTGTGAACACATTATAACAACCAATGAGGCGTTATATTACAGGCAATAGAAAGCACCAGCTGCTCTATCCCGACGTATGTATGAACTTCCATTGTTTATGCTATATAGCAACACTAAATGTTCATTAAAATAGCCCATAAAAACACTACATAACATTACTGTCACAACTCATATCACAGCCTCTGTCTTGGACTCCAACGGCTTCTGCCGAGGCCCCACTTTGGGAACCGTGGCGGCCTGGGTCCCGCTAGTATACTTACCATCCCGGTTCCTGTCCCTGTTGGTGCAGGATATTATTATAGGGGCTTGTTGACAGGCAGATTTTGTAATGGCTTTTTCCAAACATTTGAATTTAAGGCTAGGTTCATACGGCTTATTTGCATGGCGTAATTACGCCCCGCAATTACGCCGTGTGGCCGGGGGCGGGGCGGGCGCGGGGGGCCGGCACCTCACCGGCCCATAGACTTGCATTACCAGCGGCGCATATACGCCGCTAGTAATTTACATGTCACTTATCTCCCCCCTCGTCTAATTCGCCGAGCAGGGAGAGGAGATGTAATCCATAGTTCTCTATGAGAACTGTGGATTACCGTAATGACTGGGACGTATTCCAGCCGTAATTTACACACTCCGGCGTGTAATTACGGACTGAAATACGTCCAACTTTAAGCCGTGTGAACATAGCCTACCTGTCATCTCTCTCCAAAGAGCAGTTACTCAGGGCTTGTTGCCGGGCAGATTTTGTAACATTTTTTTCCACCATTTTTACAGACTGTGATGCAGTTGAAATTACAGAGATTTTGACTAAAGTCTTTTATAGCACAGCAAATGCGGTGAATTTAAGCAATAAAATACAGTCTTTAAACACCTGATAGGGCATACATTCAAGTTGAATCCTGTTCTTTGTGATGCCAATTTATGTAATGTGCCAGGGTCACAGAGGAGAGGATGGGAAGTGGTAGTTTAGTGTCACGGTGGCCAGACACCCAATCCTCTCTTGTTCTCCTTGACACAGTTACAGTGCATAGGGGGTCTGCTTATTCAGGAGTAGGTGGTGTTCCCTTAATTTTCCCCCGGGACATACTCTGTAAATACACCTACCTGTCCAGATGGTGGTTGAGGTGTCCTTGATGTTGTCAGCAGAATAATAGACAAGAGGCAAGGTGGTATAACGCAAAGAGTTCTTTACTCCAGGCTAGATGTTAGATCCCAAGAGACTTCTTCCAGAAAAAAAGCTTTATAATCCCTCTGTAAGCCCTGGAGCAGAGGTGGCAGGTCTTCTAGCTGTCTAGGTGTAACTCACTGACTGCCTAACTGGCTAACTGAACTCCTCCCACCTGGGTACCTTTATTTTTAATCTCTGGCCACACCCTAGTTGCCTAGGTAACCACCACTCTGCTTCAGGCTTACACAGCATATTAACCCTATAGGTCATTGATCGGCATCAAAACATAGCATTATACTGACACGTTATATTGCACATAATAAACAATGGCTTCCATAACAGACACTATCATGAGGCACAAACAAAATTAGGAGTGTACACGTGTCTGGTGGTGGTGCCCACCGCCACTCAATACTCACCAACCCTCGCTCCTGCTTCCTGGCATCTTGCGTGTGCAGCACTGCTCTGTTATTTAAAGGGACAGTGTCCCAATTACCTGGCTAGTGACCGTTGACCTTCTGGGATTTAAGGAACTTCCTGCCCTTGTTCTAGTGTCAGTTCATTGTTGTCTATCAGAGCTCCTTACCTGCTCCTGGATTATGCTGTTCCAGAGTTAACTCCTGAGTTACAGTTCGTTACAGTCCATCAGAGCTCCTGACCTCCTGGCTGCCATTATCTGCTGTTTATTCTTATTTTTCCTGCGTTGCACCTGTCCAGTTATAAATGCTGTTTCCTGCTATTGCATCAGTCTGTTACTCTTTGCTGTTATCTGTTGCTGTACCTGTCTGCTACTCTTCTGGGACCTGTAGTCCTCCTACAGCTATACACTTGCTGCCACCACTTCCGGTGTCCCTGTCCTGCATATCGGCTGTCACTACGGGTAGCCATGTCAGGGGAAGCAACCTGGGGGTTCCCCACAGCGAAGTCCGTTCTGCCCTTGTGGCGGGCTTTGGTGAAGACCGCGGGCTCCTTAGACTCCGCTCCCTGTCGTGGTCTCTATTTCCACCGTCTCGCCCGCAGTGATCACAGTGGATCCACACCTGTTACCTGATGATCGATATGTCAGTGCATAATGTCACCACCAGATCATTACAATTACTGTAAAATGATGATATTCTGGCTATTAGATATACTCGCTTTTCTATTCCACAATGTGTCAAAATACATAAGGCTAAATCATAATGAATAAATATGTATAACGCAATGTTTACATTTTAAATGGGCATCATTAAACCATTATATCTGTCATGAGACTGTCTGGTTGTATCATTGAGAAATGCAAATAATCTATAAACAAAAGTGACCCCATCGAACATATATAGTATATAAAAGTCAATGTTAAGTAGGAATAAATAAATTTTAAATATCCCAAGTGTGTAAAATGACGATTGTAATAATTTATGCTGTCCAAATACACATTATACAACACTAATAGCAAAGCGGTTTTCAAACTGAGCGATGTAGTGAAAGGTTAAAAACCGCATCCATCCTGAGCATGATTGGAGGTTGATCACAAACCAGTTTTCAAACTAGGCACGGGGTTGCAGAATTTAACTACCGCATCCACTTCAATATAGTGATACTCAAATAACCGCAAATAAATATCGACAGTAGATTCACAAATCAGTAATACTGTCAGCAATAAAACGTGTCAGCTGCTAAAACTCGGTGTATAAACTTGTATTATATACAATAACTCGTGTGTGGTATATAACAACATTATGGGCGATATGTATGAAATCTGACGTTAACACGCCAAATTTAATTCGCCTAACATTAGTGTGGAATGCGCCTGATTTATGAGCCCGCCATACATTCTAGTGCTAGGGTGACATTTCTGGCTCAGGTAAACCACTTTGAAAGTGCTCTACCTGTTGCAGCTGTAATGTTCCCAGAAATGCTGTAGTGAAGCTATATATGTCGCTACAGTTCTAATGTGCCCCGCCTCCTTGGAGTGGAGTGCAGGAGATTTAAAATTATGAACGGGGCTGTGCCTGATATTGGGCTGTAAAGACGCCAGATACTTGGTGCAGCCCCGTTCATACATGTCGCCCTATTTGATTATCATGATTGCTTATAAGAACACCATGCAACATTATTATAAAAGATAATTGTATTATAATAATTTTATTATAATATTGCAATTATAATGTCTATTTGGACAGCATAGGTTAATGCAATGGATATGTCATACATTTGGGATTCATATATATTTTTATCGTATATTTATATTAACGCTATTAGAAAATGCCAACATGATTTATATACAGTGCCTTGCGAAAGTATTCGGCCCCCTTGAACTTTTCAACCTTTTGCCACATTTCAGGCTTGAAACATAAAGACATAGGGCAACATGTATGAATCTCGGAGCGTTGGAGCGCTCGTTTTCGAGCACTCGAACGTGAAGGCTGCGCCTCATGTATGATGGCGCCCGAGGTGCGCTCATACATGCGATGTAAAGTTCCCTGCGCCTCGCCAGTGTGTGAGGCGCAGTGCGGAGCTTAGGCGCAGAAGGACTGCGCCTAAGATTCGCTGCCCGAGGAGGTGTGCTCATACATGCGATGTAAAGTTCCCTGCGCCTCGCCAGTGTGTGAGGCGCAGTGCGGAGCTTAGGCGCAGAAGGACTGCGCCTAACATGTATTCCGATTCGAATGGGGGAAAAACAGCGGAAACATTAAACATGTTAGGAAGAGAAAAAAGAGTTGTTTTAAAAATAAATGAATGAAAAAGGTAAAAACAAAGCTCCCAAAAAGCGATTAAATGTATTAAAAAAGTGGACTTTTTAAAAATTTAAAGGGAAAAATATAAGTCACTCAAGAAAAATCTCAGCTTCCTCCGTGAGACATGGAGTATGTTTAAAAAATCGTTTTTATTAGGTGTAAAAATTATCTGAAAAAGCTCAAACCTTTAAAAAAAATACCAAAATAAAATCACTAAAAAAAAATAATAACGGCGAACTTCGGGAATGGGATATTAAAAATTCCCCGGGGAAATACATAATTCAAATTCGAAACTCTTCTCATTGGTCGGTATAAACCAGCCAATCAAATAGGGGCGACAGTGCCCTTTTTAAACTAGAGATGGGCAATTTCCGACAAAAAAAAAAACTTCGTTCCCAGTTACTTCGGGAGAAAAACCCTTAAAAAACAGTATTTCCCGGGTGCCCGAGCCCGCAGGGTGCTGTAGAAGTTGTTCCATGCTTAAAAAATGCGAGGGAGCTTGGTTTGGTCTTCATACAATGTTTGTTTTTGATGACACGCATGAGTGCCGCCGTCTTTGAATCGTTTATATAAAAATTCCCCTGGGCACTTAAGAGGGCAAAACTGACCAAAAAAATGGAAAGGGGGAATGAGCCCGATAAAAACATGGCAGCGAAGCGGAAAAAACAAGCTGAGAGCACGGTGGAACATATGTGCAGACGTGGGGTGAGCGGCGCCACAGCAGCATGAGGTCGAGAGTGGCACAATGACATTTTGGAGGTGGCAAAAAAAAGGGGTAGGGCCCCAAAGGGGGACAAGAACCGTGTGTATCATGGGAGCAGCCCCACGCGCATGAGGTCAACAGTGCAAAAGACACGTGTTTTGGTCACGGAAAGCAAAACGCAGCATGAGGTCAACAGTGGCACAAGACACAGTGTGAGGTCACGGCACAGCCAAAGCAGCAGCATGAGGTCAGACGTGGCACAATACACAGTGTATAGGTCACGCAGCAGCCACAGCAGCGATGAGGTCGACGTGGCCAAAGACATTCTGGGGTGGCAAAACAGGAGTAGGCCCCAAAAAAAGGGGGCAATGATGCGTGTGTAGATCCCCGGGAGCAGCCACAGCAGCGCATGGGGTCAGAAAAAGGGCCAATGACAATGTTAGGTCACGGGGAGCACAGCATTAGGTCAGACAGTGGCCCAAGACTTTGGAAATGGCAAAACAGTAGTAGGCCACGAGTGGACAAGACGAGGTGGAGGGACGGCGGAAGCAGCATGAGGTCAACAGTGGCGCAAAGACATTCGGGGGGCAAAAAAGGAGTAGGCCACAAGTGGCACAATGACAGAGAGTGGAGGTGACCGTGGCAGCAGCATGAGGTCAGACAGTGGCACAATGACTTTTCTGGAGGTGGCAAAAATGGAGTAGGCCACAGAGTGGCACAATGACAGAGAGTGGAGTGACGGCGGCAGCAGCATGAGGTCAGAGAGTGGCACAATGACATTCTGGAGGTGGCAAAAACAGGAAGTGGGCCCCACAGAGTGGCACAAAGACAGAGAGTGGAGGTGACGGCGGCAGCAGCATGAGGTCAGACAGTGGCACAATGACATTCTGGAGGTGGCAAAAACAGGAATAGACCACAGAGTGGCACAATGACCCAGTGTCTAGGTCCACGGCAGCAGCCACAGCAGCAGAAATGGGGTCATTCAGTGGCACAATCCATTCTGGAGTTGGCAAAAACTGGAGTAGGCCACAGAGTGGCACAATGACAGAGAGTGGAGGTGGCGCGGCAGGAGAACAGCATGAGGTCAGAGAGTGGCAAAAAAGACACAGTGTGGATGTCATGGCACCAGCAACAAAGCAGGCATTGTGGTCAGACTGTGGCACAATGACAGAGTGTGGAGGTGGGTGGCAATACCAGTCCCTGGTAAAGATGGTTGGTGGCAGATGGAGAAACTGTCAGCAGATGTGTGAGATCAGGCGGGTGGCAGCATCAGAATAGTGGCTGAGGCAGGTTTGTTTGAACCCAGGACTCAATTCCACAGTTTTGGTGAGGCGTCATGGCTGATGTAGGTTGATGCCTAAGGCATTGGTGTGGTGGAAATCCTGGCCGATCCCGCCTGATTTCCCCTTGACAAAGGTCAGTCGTTCCACATTTCCCGTGGACAAGCGGGTTCTCCTTGGGGGAACGATGGCCCCCACCCCACTGAACACCCGCTCTGATGCCAACACTACTGGTCGGGCAGGACAGCTTCTCCACTGCAAACTGGCAAGTGGCGGCCACACATCCAGTTTGGCTGCCCCGTAGTCCATGCGGATCTTCTAACTTGGGGGTGGCAGAGTGCTGACCAAGTAGGCCACCACCTGGGTGGCCTGCTCCAGGTCCTGCTGCTGCTGCTGCTGGCGACTCCCTCCTCACTAGGCGGGGGGAAGGAAGCTGCTCATCAGTGACTCCAGACTTAGGTTGCTGCTGTTGTAGGTAGAAACACCCCTTGTAACATGTCAAAGCCGTAGTTTGTTATTCTCAATGTTTGGGGGCCAAAAATTTCATCTACCTACACAACAAAAAA
>JAODAL010080275.1:0-12301 GCA_025379985.1 Phyllomedusa bahiana | reverse complement strand
GGCCCTTGAATCTCAATAACAACAGCATCGCCAATCGTCCTTCAGTGGAAATGCAACCTGCTTCACAGTCTTACCCCCTCGCCTCCCGTACCCCCACAAATTCGTCACAGCTCCGTCCAAACATGAAGCAGCCCAAAATGTCAACTCGGGTACCCCACCATGGGAAAACCATTTTCTGAAGACCTTTTGATGACAAATGGGGTTGGGGTCAAAAGGCAGTTAAAAGTCAAGAGGCCAAAAAGAGGAGTTTTTCTCTGCTCTGACCCCCTTTTTACGATCCATCAGGGGGAGGGGGAAGGGAACCCGGGTCAATCGGCAAAAATCCCGGGCAGTCGCAACGCCTTGCAGTCCCTTTGTTGTACCCGCCCCCTGGTGCAGAATGTGGGACAAAAAGTCACCTTTTGATGATGATGATGACGACTTTGTGGATCCAACGTGGTCTTTTCAGCAAAATTTGCTTGCACGCTTCATCCTGGACGAGGAGGAAGAAAATGGGGTAGGCAGAGGGGCCCCCCCCTAAAAAAGGGGGAGAGGGCTTTCGCAAAGTCCGCTGAAGATTCCACCAGCCCCCCGGTCAGGGGGAAAACCCCGCCCCCTTATCTCCGTCAAAAAGGGCCCAAAGGACCTCTCAACCGGGGCCTTCTTTGAGCAAGCCTCTATTACCCGCAATGTATATGCCCCTTGCCGAAAACCATAAGTAGAGGCAAAAACCCTTAGTGGTTAACCCCCCCAACATGTCTAGCACATGCAGCGAATGCATAGTTGAAATGGAGGCAACACTTGGCCCAAAAAAAGGCCAACCGACCCCGGGCCTCCAACCACGTCACACCCTCTGTTTTCCGCCTCCTCTCCGCCACCCCCAAACCCGTTCCTCAGTGCCCAGTCCCGAGTCATGACCCCGGGATCACCCTCCGTTTTTACCCCACCGGGGCCCGATACAACCTCACCCCCAAAGGCCCCAAACCCACCCCTTCTCCCCCGCCATTTGACGCCCTGACGCCGTACAAGGGCCAGTTAGCGCCCCCTTCTGTCCCCCCGGTTTGGGAGCAGAAAAACATTTTAAAAAAAACCCAAACCACCCAAACCCAAAAGCCTGAATGCGGCATTGCCAGGTTTTTTGGCCTTGGAAATGTTGATTTCCCTTTGGGGTTTTCCCCGCCAGTCAGGGCCCCTTGCCTGCCCCCAATACCAATCCCCGAGCAGGCATTTCTTCCCCAGAAAAGCCCCCGCCTGGCCACCACTTGTCATCTAAAATTTAAAAGCGTGTTGCTGATCTGTGGCCGAAAAGCCCTTGACCACCGAACAGGGAAAATAAGCAGGGCCAAGGCCGCTATATCTCTTTGACAGCCACGGTAGTTTGGTGGATATCTCTTGGCTGCGGTGGCCCGGGCCCCGGCGCATGCCTTTCAAAACGCAGGGAGGGCAGGGCTCTTTCCCCCAAGGCCCCTCTGGTGGCACAGGGCCCCAGAAAAACCGGGCCGTGTTAAATTAATCGTCTTGGAGACCGCCAACGGGGCTGTGGGGGCCCCCCGCAACAAGACCCGGGTGGGGGGACAAGAACCTTGTGCCAGGAAAGGGGTGTGCGATAAGGGCGAAAAAGCTTCCCCCTTTGATCGGGAGGCTGGAGCACATCCTTCCTGGGCCTGTCATGAAAACCTTGTCGTCCAGAAATTTCTAAAGAACTATCCGGGGTTGATCCTGCTGAGGAAGGGTCGAATCTAAATTCACTTCCCTTCGCAAAACCCGCTTCGTCCCGCCTGGTACTTGCGCTTTGCTCGGCCCCCCCGTCAACCGTCTCATTGTTGACTGGCAACACGCTGGAATCCCACCCTCCAAGCTCCGCGATTTTTGGGGGCACGCAATGCCATTACGCAGTACGAAGTGACACATGGCCTGACAAGCAGCGGTTCGGACCGGGTGTTTACCACCGAGAGTGGAGGCGGTGAAAGAGCTCTGCACCCTCCTTGCGTTTTGAAAAGCCCCAAAATGTCGTTCCCACGATTTCCCTTTCAGCATGACTTTTTGGGGGATCTAGTTCTGGGGAAAGATCGTTGGACACCAAAAAAACAGGTCCCGCCCCGCGGAGGAGGAGACACACAGATGCGGACACAGAGCCTTTCCTCCATCGAAACCCCAAGGGCCGACGTTTTCCCCAATTTTATCGGTCTTCATTTGGCAGTGGTTCGGGGGCCCGGGGTGGTGCAAAGGGAGCGCATCAGTCTCAGGTTGCATCTCTCAGGCAAGTCAGGCTGTTTGAAGCTGGCCAGAGGGAAACGGGAAAGGGGGAGGAGGAGGGGTATTCCAGACACCCCACGTTTCCGAGTCCCTGCCTTGGGAAAAAGGGTTTCGCGAATTTTTTAAGCGGAGGAGGAAGATGAGGAAGATCAGTTTGCAGTGCCCCCCGACCCCAAACTTGGGAAAAACAAGGCTCCATCCTCACATGAGTGCTTGGATGCCCATTTCCCCCAACTGATCCTCGATTTTAAAGGCCACAAAAAAGAACAACGTTACTGGGTGGCCACCCTCCTGGGCCCCCGGGACAAAACAAAAATCAGCCTTTACTCCCCCCCCCCAAATAGAAGTAAAATGCAGGAAAAGGGGAAACCCGTGATTTACAATTGGAGACAAAATGTTGCTTATTCACGTTCTTCAAAAATCACGGTGGAACAACATCACGACGTGACAGCAGTAATGCCAAGTAGCCGATGGCAGCACAGCAGGCAGGGGGGCAGAAGCCAATGGGTGACCTCTGGCAATTTTATTTTCCACCTCCCAACCATGCAATGCAGGCCAACCAACACACGAGATCAGCTTTAAAACATGGGGACGAAACGCGCTCAAAACCGATGTTTTTGTATGTTTCGGGACCCAATAGCCCTTCGGGTTTAATCAAAAATGGCGAATGGCCCGACTCCGCTCCCCAAGGGCCATAGAGGTTTTTGTCCTGCCCACCCCCCAACGTAAAACTGAGGTCCCTTTTCACACACGGGAAAGGAGTCACTCCCAGACAAACCACCCCCGGCTTTCCCCACAGAAAATTTTGTGGATCTTTTGACTTTCACAAAGATGAACCCAGGCATTGATCTCAGTTTATGTTTTGGCCCCATTCCCGAGGAAAACCATTATTTGGGCCGGGTCTACTTCACATTCCCCCTTCAAAAGAAAGGGCCCTCTTAAAAATTTTTTTTTTTAAAATGACATTTTTTACGGGAATTTTTTTATTCTCTTTTCCCCAAACATTTTTTTTTTGCTGGTTTTGCTGTAGGAACGTAAAAGAAAAAAGGTTTTAAATGACAACCCCGTTTTCCCTTTTAAACTCACTTTATCTTAAAAATTTTTTTAAATTTTCAATGTTTTTAGGTCAGGGTTGCTGGAGATACGGCTAAAATTTTATGGTCCTTGGAACAGAAAAGTGGGCTTCTAAGGGGCTTTCCCCATCAAAATTTTTTAAAAGTGGCGAGAACTAAATTTTTAAAAATTTTTTGGGGTCATGTTTGCTGTGAGAACACAAAAATCATGGCCCCTTTGGAAACAAAATGGGCTTCTAATGGCATTTCTCCCTCAAAATTTTTTAAAACTGGGGAAAGTCTTTTTAAAAATTTTTTTGGGGGTTTCAGCTCCCTTTGAAATCAGCAACAAAATGGGCCCCTTTTAAAAAAAAAAAATGTTTTTTCCCCTAACAGACATTTTTCTTCAAAAAAGCCCAAAAGTGGGCTAAAGGGGTCAGGGTTTTAAATTTTTTTGGGGCTTTTTTTGCTTTACATGCAGCAATACAACAGGTCCTATTAAAAAAAATGTTTTTCTAATAGACATTTTTTTCTTCACAATTGTCCAAAGTGGCTAAAGGGGTCATGCTTTGAATTTGGGGGAAATTTGCGTACATGCAGAAAATTACAACGGGGTCCAAATTATAAAAAAATGTTGTTTTCTAACGGGACATTTTTTTTTCACAATTGTCCAAATGTCAAGGGTCAGCTTTGAATTTTTGGAAGGCTTTTTTGGCTTTTACTTTCACATACTACAGGCAGGGGCGTAACTAAAAAGGGGAAAGGGCCCCCAAAAGAAAAATTTTTGGGATGGGCCCCCCCCCTATGCCACCTCCCTGGACCATGAACTTTTTACCATGACATGCTTTTAGATAATGTAGATAATAAAAAGGGGGAAAAAAATATCCCACCAAACATAATCACCTTTCATACGGGCTACCAAACAAACCCCCTATGCCAAAAACCCAACTTTACAAAATAACCCTATTACATGGGAACCTGATTATACCCCCATAAACTTTACCACATAGTGACTGAATAAAAACCCCTACACTATTAGAACATACACAAAGACCAATAACACCGCAATATAGGGGACCATTAGGGATTTACTATGTCAAAAAGGCCGCGGGACTTTTAATTTTTACCCCCAAAACAGTGCCCCAATATAGGGGTAGCTACCAGGTACACGGGTGCTTTGCAAATATTTTAAATTTTACATTTGGGGCCTTACGGTGGCGTCTTTCTGGGGAAGCCCTTTCACTTTCTCTTTTTCTTCTCTACCCCCCGTTCCGGGACCTCCATGAAAAACTTGCCCAAATCCACCACTCGGCCCTAGAAAATTTTACAACAAAAAATTTCCTGAGACTCCTAAATTTTTTTAATCATTTTCCCAAGTGTTTGCCCCCCCTCCCCCTAAATTACAAAACCCCCCATTTAAAGGGCCCCAAAATTGGTAAAAATTTCCCCCCGGTAATTTTTTGGGCCCCCCCCGTCGGTATGTAGGTACAAGGGGGCCCCCCGGGGGGTAGTTTTGCTATTTTAAAGCACCCACCGGCCGGTACTAGGTAGCTTGAGGAGTTTTGGGGCAGTTTCGGGCCCCCCGGGCATACTTAGGGTTCCAAAGAAGGAAAGGGGGGCCCCCTGAAGCTCACCCCCAAACCCTATGGGTTAGAATGGGCCCTCTGAGATTATCCCCCAAATTGTGGGCAAAAAACCCCCCCCCTGAAATTTTGGGGGCCCCCCTTTGTGGGGCAAAATTTCCCCCCCCCTGTAGTTTAGACCCCCTTTAGGCGAATATTCCCCCCCCTAAAAATTGGGAAGCCCCCTTGAAACAAAAAGCCCCCCCCTGAAAATTAGAGCCCCCCTTTTTAAGGCAAAAAAAGTCCCCCCCCAAAAATTTTAAACCCCCCTTGTAGGCAGAATATTTCCCCCCCGTAATTAGACCCCCTTTGTGGGTAAAAAGCCCCCCCCCCCCCGTAGTTTAAAGCCCCCTTTTGTGGGCAGAAAAGCCCCCCCCTTTAAGATTGGGGCCCCCCCGGGGCAGAAAAGTCCCCCCTGAAATTTTAAAGCCCCCCCCTTTTAAAGGCATAGTTTTTTTCCCCCCCCCCCAAGCATGGGGCTCCCAAAAGGGCATAGTTTGTCCTCCCCCCCTTTAGGGCCCCCTGTAGGAATATTTCTCCCCCCCCCTTTAGAGCTCCCTGTAGGTAAAGGGCTCCCCCCTTTCCCCTTTAGAGCCCCCTGTAGGAAAAAGGCCCCCCCTTCCCTTTTTAAGACCCCCCTTTGTAGGTATATTGCTCCCCCCTTCCTTTAACCCCCCGTGGGAAAAAGTGCTCCCCCCCTTCCTTTAGGGGCCCCCATTGTAGGTATGGGCCCCCCCCCCTCCCTTTAAGCCCCCTGTGGGTATAGTGTTTTTTCCCCCCCCTTTCCCTTTTAAGACCCCCCTGTAGGTATTCCTTCCCCCCCCCTTCCTTTAGAGCACCCCTGTTTGTTTTCTTTCCCCCCCTTCCTTTATACCCCCCCTGAAAGGTTTTTCCTTCCACCCCCCCCCCCCCCCCTTTCCCTTTAGAGCCCCCTTTAGGATTCTTCCCCCCCTTCCTTTGAGGGGAACCCCCGAAGGAAATTTTTTCCCCCCCCCCCTTCCTTTATTTCCCCCTGTAGGTATTCCCCCCCCCCCTTCCTTTCGAGCCCCCCTGTAGGTATTCTCCCCCCCCCCCCTTCCTTTAGAGCCCCCCCTGGGGTATTCCCCCTTCCCCTTTCCCCTTCCCTTTAGGGGCCCCCTTTGTAGGTATTCCCCCCCCCTTCCTTTTTAGCCCCCCTGTAGGTATTCTCCCCCCCCCCCCTTTCCTTCCTTTAGAGCCCCCCTGTGGGTATTGGGCCCCCCCTTGTGGGTATTCTCCCCCCCCTTTTCCCCTTCCCTTTTAGACCCCCCTCTGTAGGTATTCTCCCCCCCTTCCCTTCCCTTCGTGCCCCCTGTAGGTATTCTCCCCCCCCCCCTTCCTTTCCTTTAGAGCCCCCCTGTAGGTATACTTTCCCCCCCCTTTTCCTTCCTTTAGACCCCCCCATGTGGGAAATTCTCCCCCCTTCCCTTCCCCTAGCGCCCCCCTGTAGGTATTCTCCCCCCCCTTTCCCCCCTTTAAGCCCCCTTGGGGTATTCCCCCCCCCTTCCCCTTTCCCTTTCGAGCCCCCCTGAAAGGTTTTCCCCTCCCCCCCCCTTTCCGCCTTTTTAGCCCCCTGTAGGTATTCCCCCCCCCCCCTTCCCTTCCTTTAGAGCCCCCTGTAGGAAATTCCCCCCCTTTCCCCTTCCTTTAGAGCCCCCTTTTGGAAGGTTTTATTCTCCCCCCCTTCCCCCTTCCCTTCGACCCCCCTTAGGTTTTCCCCCCCCAACCCCCTTTTCCTTTTTAGGGCCCCCCCATAGCTCTTTATTACCCCCGTTTTTTCCCCCCCGGTCTCCGTCTCCTCCCCCCCCCAAAAAGCCGTTTGCTTAGGCTAGGGGCTGAGGACAGGAAGCTGGGGCGGCGGCGCGATGAACGCACTCCGCCGCCCGCCTCCCTGAGCATGTACGGCAGGGGCGGGGAGCGCACAGCTCTCCCTGCTCCGTCGTTCATCTTTAAATTTTAAAGCGCGTCACAAAGGACGTGCCTACAATTAAGAAGGGCCCTTGTGAACAAGGGGGCGAGCCTGACCCCGGCGGCCCCCCCCCCCCCCTTTCCCCTTTCATAGACCGGGCCCCCCCCAGCTCTGGGAACCCCCGCAGTTTAACCTTTTTAAAGTTTTACTGCCGGCGGGCCCAACGGCATCACCCGGGTGCAGAGGTGGTTTTCAGCTGCCCCCGGGGGGGGCGGGGCCCCCCCAAGCCAAACCGGGGCCACGTAGCAAAATGCTAACCTCCCGCTACCCCCCCCCTTGGAGTTTTCGCCCCTGACTAAAAGGGCCCCATTAAAAAAAATTTTTGTTTCCAAAACAACATTTTTTTTCACAAATTTTCAAGAGTGGGTCAAGGGGTTATGGGGCTGTTTAAAAACAGGAAAGGAAGGGCACGTTAATTGGGCACATATTGCAAAAAGACTTGTTTTTTCAAAATCTTTTAAAAATACCCATCAATCCCCCGTAAAGGGGACCCCAAACCCCCTTTAAAACAATTAAAAAAAAAAAACAAAGACATGGTGGGGTTCCCCCCTATTTTTAAAAATTGTTTTTTTTAAAATTAAACTACTAAAAAAAAAATTTCATGTACAAAATCCGGGGAAAAAAAAAAACCCCTGAATTTTTCAAGGAGGTAAGGGAAAAACTTGACCCGATGTAAAGGGAAATTTAGAGGAAAAATGGAGGGTAAAAATTTTTTGGGGGTGGAGTCCCCCAATTTGGGGTTGGGAACATTTGATCCCCAGGGAGTCCCGGGCCCCAATTTACTGAAGAAAGGAAATTTTTAGGAAAAAAAGAAACATTTTAATTGATTGGCGAATCAGTCTCAAAGCCCCGGGGGGGCAAATGTCCCTTTTCAACAAGAAGGGTTTTTAAATTAGGGGCATTTGTATTAAATTATGGGGGGTGCGGAAAGAATTAACCATCATATGTGTAAAAAAAAAATACCTTTAAAAAAAAAAATGCAGGGGGGGGTGTATGTTTATTTGGGTCACAAATTGAAAAAAAAAAAAGAAAATGATAATAAAAAAAAAACTATAAAAAAAACGTCCCTAAGAAAATTTTGTAAACAAATGGGCAGTTACCAAAAAATTTTAAATTAAAAAAGACAGTCACGTACAAAAAAAAGCATATGGGCCCCCTTTGTGATCTGTGGGTCAAACAGGTTTTTGATCAAAGCCGGGGGCCCAGGACCCGGAAAGGGGCAATGTCCAGTTTTCAACTAAAATGGTTGGTTGAAAAAACCCTTTTTCCCGGCACTTTTTAAAAACCCGGGGGCATGCAGGTTTTGGGGCTTAAACGCGTTCCAGGGCAGGTTTTATCCCCATGTCCCCTGAAACTAAAATGGTGGGTTGGGAAAAAATCCTTTTTTCCGCACTTTTTTTTGTTGGGGGTCATGCAGGTTTTGGGGCCCCCCCATCTTTTGGTCCAGGAAAAGGGATAAATCAATTTCTAAATAAACTAAAAAGGTTTTTTGAAAGACTCCTTTTCCCCACACTTTTTTTAAATTTGGGGGCAGACAGGTTTTAAAGGTCAACGCGGGACCCGGGCAGGTATAATCCCCAAAGCCAGTTCAACTAAAAAAGGGGTTTCAAAGACCCTTTTCCCCCCAAATTTTTAATTTGGGGGTGGTCCCGACAAAAGGGTTTTAAAGGGCAAACTTTTGGGACAGAACAGGGATATTTAAAAGTCCAGTTTTAACTAAAATGGGGGTTGAAAGACCCCCTTTTCCCCGCACTTTTTAAAAAAGTGGTGGGCCGGGCAGGTTTAATGGGGCATACCCGCGGTACCCGGGCAGAAATAGTTAAAAGTCCAGTTTTAACTAAAAAAGGTGGGGGGAAAGACCCCCTTTTTCCCCGCACTTTTAAATTGGGGGCATTCAGGGGGGGCTCATCTGCGTTTTCCCGGGCCGGAAAAATTTAATGTCCATTTTAAAATAAAAGAGGTTCAATCAAACTGCCTTCTGGCCTTTTTTTTTTGGTGATCAGGTTTAAGGGGCATGCAGTGGGAAAAAAACAGGGGTAGTGGAAAAGGGCGTGGTATTTTTTTCTGTGGCTTTTATAACCCAAGGTGTTTCCTAAGATTTTACACGTTTCCCTTTGAAAATTTGGGGGATTTTAATTTTTCCCGGGTTCACCAGCCCGTTTTGGGGGGTAAAAATAAGGTGGTTTTTGCCTCCCCTTTGACTTTAAAAGGTCATCGGGGATAAAACTATCATCGACCCAACCCAATATCTTATTGGTTATTGCCATTATCGACCATCGACCCGATGACGATAGTCAACGTAATCGCTCAACACTAATCATAACTTGAGTGACCTATGTACACTGGTGATTAAAATGAGAGAACAACATACAGTTTCATACACAGTGAAGATCACTGTGTAGTCTTCTTTGAAATTATCCAAACAGGAGTATAAGAGCAATTTTTTTAATCATATTTCATAAATTAAATATATCCTGAGATTTAAGAAAGAACACTGTTCAAAATTAGAGAATGCTTTTAGATAGCTCCCAGTTATTAGTGTTAATCTGGCATCTGATGCTAATTTCCTTAATTATCTGACAAACAGTAATTAACTGTCAGCTCAACTTTCCAGTTTTCACTGACTTTGCAAGATGGCGAGCTGCTCTAAAGTGATTGAAATCCTCCAGCAATGGGTTGTCCAGATAAAGGCCAAAAAGATGACCCTATCATGCATAGCAAGAGAAGTTGGTCATTCCAAATCTGTGACTTCTAGAATATTGTATCTTTACATCACAAACTCATTCAAATCCCCCAAGAAGGCCAGTCATCCACAAAAGACAGATGCAAGAGAGGACAGGATAATATAATATGATAATATATCTATGGACAATCAATTCAACACAGAACAGGGCAAAGATATGTCTCGTAATACAGTGCCTCAATGTTTAAGAGCATTTGGACTCTGCAGTCACCAAGCCTCTCATCATCTGAAAGAATTACAAGTCTAGACTAACCCACGCTGAGGAGCATGTTGTATGGAAAGAGCAGAAGTGCTCCAAAGTTTACTTGATGAAAGCAAATTTAATTTAATTAGGTCCGCGATGAGCCCTCCCCCGTCACATTCACTTGCACATATTCCGTCCGAAATCCGGACAGAAGAATGTACATGAAGTATTTTTTTTTTGGGCAGCCCACGGCAGAAAAACCGCATACAAGCACAACGGGCTCCTATGGAAAAC
This sequence comes from Phyllomedusa bahiana, assembly GCA_025379985.1. Classification (NCBI taxonomy): domain Eukaryota; kingdom Metazoa; phylum Chordata; class Amphibia; order Anura; family Hylidae; genus Phyllomedusa; species Phyllomedusa bahiana. Next base: position 2,184 of record JAODAL010080275.1, on the reverse strand, counting down.
TCATGCAGGAGTCCCCACTACACGGGTTTTCCATAGGAGCCCGTTGTGCTCGTTTGCGGCCGGTTTTTCAGACGGTCTGCAAAACTGCAAACTGTCCACAAACCCGTGCCGTGGGGACATGCCCTTAAAATATTTTTGCCACAGACAGAAATAATTTAACTGTAATTGTAAGACAATAAAATTTTTAACAGCAGATGACGTTCATGATCTAATTCTACCTCAATACTATACTATAATATTTGTTTCTGAAATATAAAAGATCACATTTTCCAGGATGTTTTTAAAGTTATTACAGAAATCATGTAATACATTGTTGTCACTTATATTACATTCTATAGACATTGTTAGATTGAAATGTTCTTTAACGGTAAATATAAAATTCACACATAATTGTTTCTCAAGCTAAGGATATTATCTCCTGCCTTTATATTATATACAAACCTATCATATTTCCTCTCAAAAGGATTGTCTGGATGTAATACAACTTATGGAAGGGTGCTCATCAGGATAACTTCTCTCCTGTGGGATTGGAGTTATGTTTTATATTATTATTATTATTATTATTATCATTTATTTTGGAGCGCCCTTAATTCCAGGGCGCTGTACATTTCCGGCGGGTACATAAATAGTTTATAAACCAATTATAGAAGAGGGCGAGCACTAAACTACATTTATATTTATATATTTTTTACAGTTACAGTTGAAACAAAGTATTTTGCATGGTACCGCAATAATGAACTTTGGGACCCAATCCTATTTGGATTGTGTACATCTTTATCCTATGTCCTTGTGAGCAGACAAATGGCTTCAAATGAAACCACTAAGAGCATGTCCCCACGGCAAGGGTTTTTGGTCAGTTTTTCAGACCTCTTGCAGTTTTAGAAACAGTCTGAAAATCGACAAGCAACGCTCCCCCATAGACTTTAATAGAAAATCCATTCAGCAGTCCCCACTGAATGAATTTTCCGCCGTACGTTTTTTTACATCGCCGGCGGTCCAAAAAACTTAGAATATGTTAATTCTTCTTCCCATTGGTTAATGTAAACTGCGCAGAAAGTGAGTGAGCGGTTTTCGTCCAGGTTTTTGGTGCAGGTTTTGGGTGGTTTTAGTTTTCTGCAAAAAAAAGTGAAAAATGATCCCACCTATAGTGGTTGAGTTTTTGCGTGTCCTTTTGCACTTTTTTAACACTGGAAGGTCCTGCAAAGCATTTCCTGGCACGGATGGAAGAGGCCGCATCAGCATGCCTCCCAAAATATACCACCACATGGACATGGACATGAGCAGACTGATCTACGAGGTGAGTGTCAGTGTGAATCCTCTTTTTAGCCTAAACTAACCAAATTGCTATGCTGTTAACATGCACATCTGCTTAAAGGGAAAAGGTTGGCCTACAAATCACATGGTTTCTTGCCCCAACCAAGAATACATTTGCACTTTTCTGCTTGAAAAACCATCCAAAAAAACTGCTGGGGAAATCTGGAAAAATCAGTGACAAAAAACATTCAAGGAACCAAAACCGCCGAAAATCCAACTTTTTTTGGGGTAAAAAACAATTAAAAAACAGTTGTTATGAATAGTGTTGAGCGATTTTTATCGACAAAGTTGAAATCGGCAAGGTTTTTATGGTGATCGAAATTTCCAGATCAAAGCGATAATTTAAAGGGTTAAAATCTGTGCATCATCTATTAAGATCGCGCCTTTTTCGACGCTTCCTGTAATTTTGGCGGCCAGCAAATGGATTAAGAATAGAGCAGGGTGAGATGTGTGTGCGACGTCATGACTGGGATGTGTATGGTTGCGATTGGCTGGAAAAATCACATGACCTCTGTAACGGCTGGGTAGTGGATCCTCTGGACCACCGCAAGCGATGATAGCTAAGCCACGCCAGGGAATGGAATCTAAGTAGCCCCCGGTTTCCACCAGAGCCCGCCACAAAGCGGGATGGGGCTTGCTGCGACGTGGGGGCTAACCAGGTCGTACCCCCCTGACGGAACTTGCTTGCGATGGCGGCCGAGGTGCAGCGAGGTAAAGAATCGTAGTCCGAGTATCGTAGTTGTGGGCAGGCAGAAGGTCAGGGCAGACGGCAATGGTTCGTGGTCGTGGACAGGCAGGAAGGTCAGGGCAGACGGCAGAGGTTCGGAGTCAGGAAACGTAGCAAAGGGTCTGGTACACGGTAAGGGCAAT
>JAODAL010080274.1:0-12301 GCA_025379985.1 Phyllomedusa bahiana | reverse complement strand
GGGGGAGAAAGTTTTTATAGAAAGTTATTTTCTTATAAAAGGGAGGCAGTATTATTTTATTTATATTTGTACATGGGGGGCCCAGTTTTAATAGTATTTATATACTTGAACATAGGTGCAGTATTATAGTAGTTATTTTCTTGTACATAGGGGAGAAATTTAATTTTAGTATTTTTATATTTTTAAAAACATGGGGGGGCAGTATTATAGTATTTATATTTTTGTACATAGGGGGCAGATTTTTTCTTTAGTTAATTTTTTGTACTTTGGGTCAGTATTATAGTATTATTTTTCTTGTACATAGGGGTCATATTATAATATTTTATATTTTTGTACATGGGGGGAAAGTTTTATATAGTTATATTCTTGTATATAGGGACAAAAATTTTAATAGTATTATTTCTTGTAAAAGGGAAAACAGAAATTATAGAATTAAAATTCTTGTACATAGGGGGCAGTATTAAAGTAACTGTATTATCGTAAATGGAGGCAATATTATAATTGTTTAATTCCCATTTTCTTACGCATTACATGACATATATAAAATCTCAGTATGTTCTCAATGAAGCCAATGGGACACTTTGGACCTCATGTATGAAAGGTGTCAAGCATTAAGATTGTCTTTTCCAGAGCATTACATGAAGCCCCTTATATTTGTTATTTCATGTGTATTTTGACTTGAATAGACCATGTGATCTCAGCCAAAATGCATGATAAACTGCATCAAAGAATAACTCTGTTTAAAACCTTTTTGTGCATTTTTCCTTTGAATTCCAATGAGCTCTTGACATGGTCTGACTTTAATTGCGTTTCCCCCCTCAGGTTTATAGACTATTACAGTCAGTTCAGCTGTTTTTCGCATTGTGTACACTCTCCTCGTGACTGGATATAATGTGCGGCGGGGTCGGGGGTCTCTCTTGCCCCCGGATATTTTCTAGTCACTCAGAATGTTCCTAATATGTTCTTCGCATCCTCCAGTGCTGAGCGGTTATGAAGTATATCCGTCAGACACACAAAGCCGCAGGAGGAAGCCACACACACAAACAAATAGGAGGATGGTGCATTAATGAGGCAGACTCAGTCTGACGCTGCGGTCACATTACAGGAACCTCAACCAGAAAGGTCACCTTGAAGGACTATTCAAACCTAAAAGTAAAGTTTCCTGGATCATAGAGAACAAACATTAACATCTGGGCAGACTCTCTTAAGACCACACTGCATTACGAAGAGAGGTATCTAAAGTGGTGTAAAACATGCCCCGCCCCACACAATACAGACCACACCCTCAAAATGTATACCCCACCATATAGTGTACAGACCACTCCCTCAAAATGTATACCCCTCCCCATAATTTACAGACTACTCCCTCAAAATGTATACCCTTCCCCATAATTTACAGACTACTCCCTCAAAATGTGTGCCCCGGCTTTTATATACAGACACTCCCAAAAGATATATGCCCCACCATTTTGTATACAGACCACTCCCTCAAATTGTATGCCTTGTCCTATAATATTAGACCACTCCCTCAAAATGTATGCCTTGTCCTATAATATATAGCACACGCCTTCCGAATTTATGACAAGCCACGCCCCTCACATACAGATCACATGAATCACTAGCGCGCTCGACTCCCTGCCAACCCATCCACTGCCTAACCCCCTTCGTGCCCCCAAAAAAGCCGTGTGAACATACACTAAACATGGTGCGGATCTAGCCAAAAGGGGTTTTCTAAGCTTTTTGGAAAACCTCCTATTGGTGGGCAGGGCTGCCAAACAGTAAATGTAGGCCCCATACATTGAAGCACCTGCCCCCTCCCCTCCCTCCCGTAAATCCCACCCTTAGCAACCGGATCGCCCCACCCCCAGCAAAAAAAAAAACTGCTTCTAGGATATAAATGCGCCCATTTTACCACATAATACAGTTGCAAAAAAGAAAAACTGTATTGTAAGAACTATACCAATGGTCACATATCTGTCAGTCTCGCAGATCCATAGACACAGTGCAAGTAGCTCCATCCATATCCCCCTCCACCCACATACAATATCCCCTCCACCCACTGCAAAATCCCCCCCACCCACATACTATATCCCCCCCACCCACATAGCAATATCCACCTCTCCACTCCACATACAATATCCCCCACCCACACACCCACATACAATATCCCCCTCCACCCACATACAATATCCCCCTCCACCCCACATACATATCCCCACCCCCCCACATACAATATCCCCTCCACCCCACATACAATATCCCCCTCACCCCACATACAAATCCCCCTCCACCCCACATACAATTTTTCCCCCTCCACCCCACATACAATATCCCCCTCCAACCCCACATACAATATCCCCACCACCCCACATACAATATCCCCCTCCATGTTTCCCTTGTCCATGGCACCTACACCACCTCTAAAATAAACACCCATCAGAAGAAAGTAATAACTTCCTATCACAGTCAGGTGTTCTCTCACTCTTACAATCAGGGACACATGTACGCAGCCACTATACTAACGCGATATAACACCACCATCATGGAGACCACATAGAGATCAGCACCAGCTCTGTCACATCACTTACAGTGAATACAGCACTGATCCAATATAGAAGCAAAATAACCCCTGACATCAAGGACTCACCGGAGACGTCATATCATGATGAGTCGTTCCCTTCTCTATTGAGTAGCTTCTTTTTCCCTTCTTTCTCATCCGTTCCACACCGCCATGAGTGACTTGTCCTGGCCACAAACTCATCCTGCAGAAATTACACACAAATATTCCCCCTCTTTTTTTTTATTTAAAAATCCTCACTTTTCCAGCATCTCTTATCTATTCCCACCTCTGTACAAACTACCCAGGGGTGACGAAGAGCGGTACAAGCCATAACTTAGAGGTACATTCTCCCAAAGAGGTTGGATAATGCGTACAGCTATGGGCTGCTGTTCTCACAATTATATTACCAGTTGGTAGAACAAGACCCTAAGTAGTCGGCAAATGTGCAGGGTAAATTAGACAGGCCCTATTTAGGTAGGTAGACCCCAGCTGGATAATTTGCTAGGCCGGGCCCCAGGTAGGTTGTGGGTACCTAGCCACGGTGGGTAGGGTAAATACCCCCAGTAGATAAGCAGCCCCTTTAGGTAGTATACAGGCAGTTAAGGGCCCCCTTTAGCTAGTTTGATGGTATTCAGTGCCCCCCTTTAGTTTGTAGGTAAGGCCAGGGCCCTCTTTATGTTTTAAGTAGAGTCAGGGCCTCCTTTATGTTTAGGTAGAGTCGGGCCCGGTTTAGGCAGAGTCAGGGGCCCCTTTAGCTAGTTTGTTGGTAGTCAGCCCCCTTTGGCTTGTAGGTTGCCAGGGCCCTCTTTAATGATTAGGTAAGACAGGGCCGGTTTAGGTAGAGGTCAGGGCCCCTTTTAGGGTTTCGGTAGAGTCCAAGGGCCCCCTTTTAGGGATAGCAGAGTTCAGGGCCCCCTTTAGGGTTTAGGCAGAGTCAGGGGCCCCCCTTTAGGGTTAAGGCAGAGTCAGGGCCCCCTTTTAGGGTTAGGCAATCAGGGCCCCTTAGGGTTAGGCGGAGTCAGGGCCCCCTTTAGGGTTAGGCGGGAGTCAGGGGCCCCCTTTAGGGTTAGGCGGGAGTCAGGGGCCCCCTTTAGGGTTAGGCGGGAGTCAGGGCCCCCTTTAGGTTCGGCGGGAGTCAGGGGCCCCCTTTAGGGTTAGGCGTGATTCAGTGGGCCCTTTAGGTTAGGCGGGAGTCAGGGGCCCTCCTTTAGGGTTAGTCGGGAGTCAGGGCCCCCTTTAGGTTAGGCGGAGTCAATCAGGGGCCCCTTTAGTAGGAGCCAGGGCCCCCTTTAGTTTGTAGATATCCAGGGGCCCTCTTTAGTTTAAGTAGAGTCAGGCCCACTTTATGTTTTAGGTAGAGTCAGGGCCGGTTTAGGTAGAGTCATGCGAGTCAGGGGCCCCCTTTCGCGTTAGGCAGCGTCTGGGGCCCCCTTTAGCGTTAGGCAGAGTCAGGGGCCCCCTTTAGGTGGGAGTCAGGGGCCCACTTTAGATGTAGTCAGGGCCCCCTTTAGGCACAGTCAGTGCCGCTTTCTTTTATATATATATATATATATATTAGTATATTTTAATTTAATAAATTTTATATATAATATATATATATATATATAATAACACACTAAAAAAACACTTACCTGAGCCTCGGTCCTGACGCTCCCGGGCGCTCCCCGCCGGCACCTGCCGCCCTGCATAGGCGGCGCGGTGACGTGACGTCACCGCGCCGCCTACATCAGCAAGTAGGGCCGCGCCCGCAGGCTGAAGGCCTGCCAGGGAGATCAGCGGAGCCGCAGCGCAGCCCCGGGAGTCGGGACACTAGTCCCCGACTCCGGGCCGGTCTCTGAGCGCATCCGGGACGCAGGGCCCGGGCGCTCAGGACCGGATATGCTCAGCTGGCCCCGGGTGCGACGGCACTGCCTCCGGGTCCCACAGCAGCTCGGGGCCCGCGGGGGGGGGAGGGCTGGCGGGGGGGGGGGGGGGGGGGGGGCGGGGGGGCCAGCCCTGGGAGGGGCCAGGCCAGCCCCGCTTTGACATGAGGAATAAGGGGCCCGCTCCGCCAAGCGGGCCCCTTAAATTCCACCGAGCCCCATATGGGAGTACTGGTTGTACCCCCTGTATGGCGGCCCTGTTGGTGGGGACTACAATACTATAGAAAATTAAATCAGTACTCGCCTCTCCTGCCACCAACAAAGCTCCGATGGTCATTGCTCATAGAGGACTGTGAACCAATTACCATTGTATGTTTGAAAAATATTGTAACATGAGGAGCACTGGTACTGCTGAACAAATTAGGTGGGTCAAAAAAACAAAAAATCTCACAGAGCTACACATACAGCTTCAAAGGCTGATAGATGCACTTGAATGCCCAGCAGCAGGCGACTCTGGCCCTTTTGGCTGCATGGGAAAATGATAGTACAGTGTTGCCGTTAATTAATGAGCCAAATGTCTCTAGGTACTATTCCACACCAGCATGCAAAAAACCACAGTAATAATACATGTGTGAGACTGCTTAAAAATGCAACATATACCAATGAGAATTGCATATGGATAAAGCGATACAGAGGGTAACCCATCTGTAACATTTTATACCATTGCTGGGTTTCAGCTTATATCTCCACAAAGGAAAGTGGCAAGCAGCCCACACTTAGAATGTACAACTGCACAAAATACGTGTACCCTATAGCGCCCCAGTATTTTAGGGCAAAAAGATAACATGCTGGGAACAATATCAAATATGAAAAAATGAGGTATTAGTTGATACAGTAGCTACAGATACGCAAGCTCGCAAGCCAACGGCAAGGCTCCTTCAATCTCTTGCAGTCCCTTCACTATTAAAATCGAAAAAAAAACACAGAAAAATGGGACAATGAATACCGAAAAAATCACAGAAGCTACACTTACAGCTTCAAAGGCTGATAGAACCTGGAATCCCCCAGCCAGCAGGCGACTCTGGCCCCTTTTGCTGCCGGGAAATGATAGCAGGTGCCGTTAATATAATGAGCAAATGCTCTAGGTACTAGTTCACACCAGCATGCAAAAAACCACAATAATAAATACATGGGAGACTGCTTAAAAATGCAAACAATACCAATGAGAATTGCATATGGATAAAGCGATACAGAGGGTAACGCCATCTGTACAGTTATACCATGCTGGGTTTCAGCTTATATCTCCCACAAATGAAAGTGGGAGCTGTAAGTGTAGCTCTGTGATTTTTTGGTAATTCATGTCCCATTTTTCTGTGGTTTTGACAAATAGGTGCCCAAATAGGATTAGGATAGGATTTGTTCTATTATCGTCTATGGGCCGGAATCTTTTGGGCTAACCTGTTTCCGCGATACTCTTATAGATACCTACAACATACAGAGTAATGCAGTGTGAACCTAGTCTTACCTTTATACTTCGGTCCTGTTATATGAACCATCCCCTGATCTCTTTGTAAGTAGATGTACAGTTCTCAGGAACAGAAGCTTCTGTATTCATTTCCACAGAAAGCCAAATTTAGAAATGCACCGTCATGAAATCAAGGCAACAATATTATTAAAAATGTACAGGATCAATGACTTCCTTCTTCTACGTCTGTCATAGTTAATGGAGTCCAGAGAAGTAGAGATCAGCAGATGACATTTCGACTTGTGTGTGTTTTTTTGTTTTTTTTTAAATTATGTCATGTCTTTTTTTACAGACCTTTTTATACAGATATTTTTGAATGTGTTTTTTTCCCTATAAAGGAGTGTCTGGAAAAATGACTAAAAAGTCACAGTGAACCCAAAGGGTACGTTCAGACAACGGTTTTTCGGCGCTGGAAGTGTAAGGGTGCGTTTAGCCGACCGGTATTTGTCCGGTTTGTGTGCATGGGCGCGGGGAGAGGGCGGGGGGATGGGGAGGGGGGTAACCGGAGTGAAGAATGTGCATGTAAAATGTTTTTCGGGCGGGCCGCGGGCAGAAAAAGTGCCGGACGGAAAACCCGTGCAGTGGGGACTGCTGCACGGGTTTTCCATAGGGCCCTGTTGTGCTCGTTTGCGGCCGGTTTTTCAGACGGTCTGCAAAACCGCAAACCCGTACCATGGGGACATGCCCTAAGCGTTGAAAAAATGTTACTTCCTTTTCAGAAATTCTGCGCAAGCAAGTGTGGAATTCAGACGAGGAATTAACGCATGAGGCAGATTTCGTGCCTCTGTACTTTAGCATTGGCGGCGCGTAAAACGTCTCAAACATTTGCTTAATTCTTTGTAGGGGCTTACAGTACATTCCTCAAATGAAATCAGCATTGTCTGAATGACAATGCTGATGTTACATAGGGTTTAACCCCTTGACGACCGCCTGTCGAATTTTGTCAGGTCGTTCGTCTGCAGCGACATCTTTTGGCTGCAGACATTGGGATTTGCAGCACACGGCGCCCCTAGCCGCAGCAGCGCTGGGTACAGAGCTGTACTTCACAGCGCAGCCTCTGCAAGCAGTGGAAACCTCTGCTCTCCTGCGCTTAACCCTTTGATTGCCGCGGTTCATGACCAATAGCGTAATCAAAGGGCTTTCCCTGCTCTGTCGGGTGATCGGGACTCCAGTGACCCGACAGAGCATGGGGAACGGCTGCGCAGTCAGGACCTAGAGTAGCCCCTGTCTGTGTAAGGGCTTGTTCACACGGCGTTTTGGATCCTTTTTACGGATCCGTTTTCGGCACTTGAAAAGCGCGCATCCGGAAAACGGATCCGCAAAACGCAGCATTGGATACTTTATTTGGATCTGTTTTGAATGCTTTTTCACCTGCGTTTTACGGATCCGCTTTCCGGATGCGTTTTCAATTCATCTCTCTCCTGCCCCGTGTGCCATTCACTCTCTCCTGCCCCCGTGTGCCATTCATCTATCTCCTGCCCCCGTGTGCCATTCATCTCTCTCCTGCCCCCGTGTGCCATTCATCTCTCTCCTGCCCCCGTGTGCCATTCATCTCTCGTCTGCCCCCGTGTGCCATTCATCTCTCGTCTGCCCCGTGTGCCATTCATCTCTCGTCTGCCCCCGTGTGCCATTCATCTCTCGTCTGCCCCCGTGTGCCATTCATCTCTCGTCTGCCCCCGTGGGCCATTCGTGTCTCGGCTGCCCCCGTGTGCCAGTCATCTCTCTGCCCTCCAGCCATCATATGTCCGCCGCTCATCTCCGCTGCCGCCCCGCCGCTCATCTCCGCTGCCGCCACCGCCGCTCATCTGCGCTGCCGCCCCGCCGCTCACCTGCGCTCCCGCCCCGCCGCTCATCTCCGCTGCCAGCCCCGCCGCTCACCTGCGCTGCCGCCCCGCGCTCACCTGCGCCTGCGCCCGCCCCGCCGCTCACCTGCGCTCCATTGCCGCCGAGACTCACCTGCGCTGCCGCCGCCAGCGATCCCCGTCCAGCCTCCCAGTGCGCTTTTCGCATCCGCTTTCAGGATGCAAAGCGCAGCTGTTACGTACCAGGAGTGTGGAGCGCTTTTGGACAAGTGCCAAAAGCGGACCCCATTATCTCCTATGGGTGTTCAGTTGCGTAAACCGCAAAAGAATTGACATGTCAATTCAAAGCGGAGCGAAAAGCGCAGTCGGGAGAGCCCTAAAAGCGCATCCCCGATCTCCCGTGGGAACAGGATGCCTTTTACCATTCAACTCAATGTTAACACACTGACAATTGTTAATCCGTTTTGCGGATCCTAAAAGGGATCCGTAAAAGGGATCAAAAAAAAACCCCGTGTGAAAAAGCCCTAAGCCCCCCAGAATCGGGGAAAGACTGGGGCGGGCCTAACGCTCCCCTGGACACGTTTATAATGTTAGCATATACGAATATGCTAATACTTACAAAGTGTAAAAAAAAAGAAAAAACATTACCCCTTAGGGGTTTAAAAAAAAAAAAAAAAGTAAAAAACAAAGTGAAAGAAAAAAAAAAAAAATAAAAAAAATAAAAATAAATTTTTTAGTAAAAATAATTGTCCTACAACACCAAACAAAAAAAAAAATAAGATATTAGGTATCCCCACACCGAAAAATTTTGTAGAAATTAATCTAACAAAAAATAAGTTAAATGTGACTGGTATAGAAAAAACGAAAAAATTTTAAAAAAATTTCTGCAAAAAATTTTTAAAATGTACAAAACAACCGGGTAGTTATTGCAACTAATTATAGTTCACCAAAAAACCTGGGCTGGAGTTCCTCGATCATGAAAAATTTCCAAAAAAACCAAAACAGGTGTTTCAAAATATGACATTTATAATTTTGTAATTCAACTTTTTTTGATATAACATCAATTTGCATATAAAAATGCACTTGCGTTTTTCCCAGAATTAGTCCATGGTGAACATTTTAAACCAAATGGGTTTCGACTCTCTCCAGCGGGTCCTTTCTGCTGCAAATAGTGGAACAAAAACAGGCGGGCGTTACACGCGAAAAGTGCAAATTCAGGGGGAAAAACCCCCCCTTTTCCAGCACGTTTGTCTGAGCTGTAACTTTTATATTTGTAAAATAGTTAATAAAGAGGGTACGGAGCCGTATACAATTACAGACGTCTGAAACCCGGAAGTGACAGGAGCAAAATATGGGAAACCTGGGGGGAGACAGCCCCTTTAAACTATTTCCCCCCAAAAATACAACTTGTCCCCAAAAATGAGGCCTTGACAAAAGCGTCATTTGAAAAATTTTTTTAAAAATACATGTTGAAATGAAGGATGCACAAACTAAAAAAATGTGCTGGGCATTAACTACTTTTTGGCCCGGGGCTTAAAGGGGTTGGGGGGAGGCGGTTTTTCCGTTTGGGTTTTGGGCGCTGATTTTTGAAAAATTCACCTGAATCGCCCCCAAAAAGCATCCAAAATCCGTTGTGTAAAACCCAAAAAAATGATCAAAGGGGATTTTAAGCCAAAAAAAGGAAGTATTTTGTGTGACCATTGAGCAGCCGAACCGTTCCCAAAGTTCTTTTTGGCAAGTTCGAAGTATCTGCCACAGCCCCATATAAAAAATACAAGCGACACCTTTGAAAATTTCCCCCTGTACCGGCTTGTATCCCTCTGGGAAAAGCGAAACGGCCAAGAAACAAAGGCAAATTTCACTGCACTAGAACTAAGTTGCTCATTTGTCTTTATGGGGCTGCAGCAGCCATGTTGCGGTATTTATTGGTGTACCTTTTTTCGTGGCATCCAGATAAACCCCTTAAAAATGAAATTTGTGCTTGTTTAACATACAAATTTTTTATTACCCTTTAATATTTAAAAAAAAAAACCCCCCTGGAATTTTTTTTTTTTCCCCCTTAAAGGGGGGTTTTCGCTAAAAGGGCCCAATTTTTAACATAAAAATACATTTGAATTTTTAACCCCCATCACGGTTTAAAATATGAGCTTTTCAAAACATTATTTGGGTGGCCGACTTTTTATTCAGCCCGTTGTGATACGCCCCATACAGGAAACGCCGGACACGCCCTTTCCCCTTGATTGGGTTCTGCACACTCTGTGTTTACTCCCCTCTTTGCTGTTTAAAATCGATAGTGAAAGAAGGGTGTTGCCCTATACTCATCCCCAGCCTGGGTTTAATGACTGGGCAATTACGTCTGTTTAAGTCAAGATCCCCTCATATAACGTCTTAAGAGCCCCGTTGTTAACAGGGGGAGAGAAGGGGAGGGGGGCAGTGGCATAAACCCAAAAAAAGATTTCTGTTTTTTGGTTTAAAAGAGGGGGGGGGGAGCGTACACTCCCACGGTCTCATCAGTTCAGGCTGTGGGTTTTAAAATGGGTAACCACAATCATACAGTCTCCTGTCTGGCAACAAAGGGAGGGGGGGAGGCAGTTTACATTCCTCACAAGTGTTTCATCAGTTCAGGCTGACTGTATAACTGCTTACAGCCCAGCTGAGCCTGAAGCTGGAGGCTGTACAGCTGTCCTCTGCTGAAAGGTGACAAGCATGCAGGAGGCTGTATAGCTGTTCTCTGCAGACAGGTGACAAGCATGCAGGAGGCTGTATAGCTGTCCTCTGCAGAAAGGTGACAAGCATGCAGGAGGCTGTATAGCTGTCCTCTGCAGACAGGTGACAAGCATGCAGGAGGCTGTATAGCTGTTCTCTGCAGACAGGTGACAAGCATGCAGGAGGCTGTATAGCTGTTCTCTGCAGACATCCTTCTGCTTCCACTGCACAGCCAGAATGATAATGTCACAGCTCTTCAGTGAGGGGAGACTCGCCCCTGGATTTCTAATTCAATCTCAGAGAATTAGCTGAACAGTATGAACCGTTAAAACGATACAACCCCTTTAAGTACCAGAGATTTGTTTCATTTTGTTCATCGTTGCGTTACAAGTGTAACTTTTTAATTTTTCTGTCGACATACTACGAGGGCTTGTTTTTTTCGAGGCAAGTTTTATTTTTTCATGCTACCATTTTGGGGTACATATAATGAGATTCATGTTATTAACTTTTTTTTTTAATTTTTTAAATTTTAAATTTTTTTATTTCTGCAGAAAAAAACCTTTTCAAATTTAAAGTTTTTTTAACATTTATTTTTATAAACAATAAAATCACATAAAAAGTAAGAAAAAATGAGACAAGTATTGAAAATTTGCAACCGAAACGGGCTTTGGTCAAAACAAATTAACATTGTTAACGAAACACAGAAAAAAATCTGCAAATAAAAAAAAAAAATTTTGGTCCACGCGGGAACCGAAGTTTGGGCCCCTCATGTGGTCCCCAATATTAGTAAAGAAAAAATTTTTTGAGAATTTCTGGGGTTTCACTATTTTGGGATCAAAAATTTTAAGCCCCCCGACTTTCCGTTCCAAAAATCCCCCTCCTATCTATCTTTACCTTTTCAATAAAAAATTCCAGGCCTCTACGGGTCAACCGACCTCCATTAACAAGAGAAAAAAAATAAAACACACCAGACCTGCAAATGCACTTCTTATGACGCCTGTGAGGTGGGGGTGCAAAACCCCAAAAAAGGCCCCCCCCCCCATAAGGTTAAAACAAAACACCAAATTAAACGAGTTTTCCCCCCAAAAAAAAATTTTAGCATCAACCGGTGCCCCGGGCCCCCCCCTGACAAACCCCTCTAAAGGCCCAAAGGAAAAAAACCCCCCCTGTTATGGGCCCCCCACAATAAATAGGTTTAAAAAGAGGCCCCTGGGCATAGCTAAGTAGCTTAGGGAGACGAGTAGCTTTGGGCCCCGTGAGAACTCAGGGCCCCCTTTTTGTTTTAGGGAAACCCCCACCCTTTAGTTGAGGGCCCCCATCCTTCCTGTAGGCAGGGCCCCATTCTTCCTTAAGTGTAGGGCCCCCCATCCTTCCTTTAGTGCAGGGGCCCCCCTCCTTCCCCTTTTTCGGGGGGCCCCCCACCCCTTCCTTTTGTGCAGGGCCCCCATCCCTTCCCTTTTGTTGCAGGGCCCCCATCCTTCCTTTAGTTGCCGGGCCCCCCTCCTTCCTTTAGTTGCAGGCCCCCATCCTTCCTTTAGTTGCGGGCCCCCATCCTTCCTTTAGTTTTTCAGGGCCGCCCCCCCCTTTAATGTTAGGGCCCCCCGTACTTATTACTTACCTTGCCGCGCTCCCCCGGCGTTTTTCCCCTTTTCTCCCGGCCCCCCAAACCCTGCTTTTTGGGGTTGGGGGGAGGAAAAGGGGAAACTCGCGGGTCGCGAGACTCACCGCATCGCGCCGCCTGCCACTAGGTACGGCAGGGGCGGGGCCCGGGACAGCATACCGGTTTTTCTGCCCAAAACGGCGGCCCTGCCTGGGAAATTTGGCTCATTGAGAGGTAAAAAAGAAA